>PNEQ01097552.1:37311-52768 GCA_003012365.1 Medauroidea extradentata
GATCTGTACAGACGAGTTCTCGTCCTTGGATCAGTTCAGACGAGTTCTCGTCCTGGGATCAGTTCAGACGAGTTCTCGTCCTGGGATGTGTATAGACGAGTTCTCGTCCTGGGATGTGCACAGACGAGTTCTCGTCCTTGTATCAGTTCAGACGAGTTCTCGTCCTGGGATCTGTACAGACGAGTTCTCATCCTTGGATCAGTTCAGACGAGTTCTCGTCCTGGAATCAGTTCAGACGAGTTCTCGTCCTCGGATCAGTGCAGACGTGTTCTCGTCCTGGGATCAATGCAGACGTGTTCTCGTCCTGGGATCATTGCAGACGTGTTCTCGTCCTTGGATCAGTGCAAACGTGTTCTCGTCCTTGGATCAGTGCAGACGAGTTCTCGTCCTGGGATCAGTGCAGACGAGTTCTCGTCCTTGTATCAGTTCAGACGAGTTCTCGTCCTGGGATCTGTACAGACGAGTTCTCGTCCTTGGATCAGTTCAGACGAGTTCTCGTTCTGGGATCTGTACAGACGAGTTCTCGTCCTTGGATCAGTTCAGACGAGTTCTCGTCCTTGGATCAGTGCAAACGAGTTTTCGGTTTGGGATCAGTGCAGATGAGTTCTCGTCCTGGGATCAGTGCAGACGTGTTCTCGTCTTGTGATATGTACAGACGAGTTCTCGTCGTGGGATATGTACAGACGAGTTCTCGTCGTGGGATATGTACAGACGAGTTCTCGTCGTAGGATATGTACAGACGAGTTCTCATCGTGGGATATGTACAGACGAGTTCTCGTCGTGGGATATGTACTGTACATACGAGTTCTCGTCGTGGGATATGTACAGACGAGTTCTCGTCGTGGGATATGTACAGACGAGTTCTCGTCGTGGGATATGTACAGACGAGTTCTCGTCGTGGAATCTTTAAAGACGAATTCTCGGAAAATCTGTACATTACTGAGATAACGAACACCCGATACGATAGAGAATATGTCGGATATTGTTTCACCGGTATAAGATACAATTGCTATTAACCGTTAAGCTTACATTTTGGAAGACCTGGTAACTTTTCATTCTACGTATTGGCATAATTTCTCAACTATGGTCTTTATAAACATGATTAATTTTAGCTATAAACTTAGTTTATGGGTTTCTACGCAACATACTGAAACATTAAATTCTGAATCGATTATTAACATACATATTACTAACTAGCTGGTACGCGCGACTTCGTTCGCTGGTTTTTCAATATAATGCGATAGTATTTCTGAAACAAAGTAAGTTTTGAAAGGTGCTAAATGGTACGAAATTATGTTAAGGATTTTCAATGACCATGTTGAAAATTTAAAAAAAGGAATCGTTTTACTAAATTTTTGGGTACCCCGTTCTGCCTCTGTATCCTATTTTGACCACCTCCCTCCACCCCCCCCCCAATTAAGAATATATATTGTTTGAAGAAACTTTTGTGAGTGCACACACAACTCACCAAATTATTAGTACTCTGTTCTGTCTCTCTACGTCGGTTTTTTCCGCCCGCCACCTCCCCTATCAAACAAACTGTCAGAAACATGTGCGTACGCACGGACAGCAATTCATCAGAGTTTCATGGCGAACAGTGAACGGTGCGTATGTTGATGTGTTGCAGTGCCATCTAGTGGCGAATTGGTGAAATAGAGTAAAATAGGTAGCATAAAAAACTTCTTGAAAGGGAAAAATGTATATGCTAAGTTTCATGGTGATCGGTCAAATGGTGCCGGAGTTTAACTATCTCATGCATGCATGCATTCAATACATACATACATACATACATACGTGCATACATGCTACGTAAATACATTCCAGCATACATTTTTACATAAATAAATTGCAGATATTGACAAGATACTCCTCAGAAGTGTGCAGTTTACCATATACGATATATATGTATATTCGATGGAGAAATATCCTAGCCGGAGTTTAACTATCTCATGCATGCATTCAATACATACATACATGCATACGTGCCTACATGCTACATAAATACATACCAGCATACATTTTTACATACATAGATTGCAGATATTGATAAGATACTCCTCAGAAGTGTGCAGTTTACCATATACGATATATATATATATATATAGGCCTATTATGTATATTCGATGGAGAAATATCCTAGCCGGAGTTTAACTATCTCATGCATGCATGAGATACATACATACATACATGCATATGTGCATACATGCTACATAAATACATACCAGCATACATTTGTAGACTATATACATAGATTGCAGATATTGACAAGATACTCCTCTGAAGTGTCCAGTTGACCATATACGACATATATGGATATTCGAGGGAGAAATATCCTAGCACATAACTGATGGGAGTGGAGATGAGACGAGAGGTTGTTGAAGCTTCGTCCTTGGCCGAGCAATATGGTGGTCGCAAGTCAACGTGCCTGTGAGAGCCTCGCCCTGCTTAGCTACACTTTCCTCCACTTGTAGCACTCTAGCAGCACTCTAGCAGCGTCTGCCGCAACACGAGGCAACAAGAACTTTCTAGTCTTTCTATCCTCTGCAGCACAGCTACACATGAAGCCTTCAGTTACTGGTATATAGACGTTTGCAACTTACTCTTTCATTCCCTTCCTGCACCTCTGCTTCACGCTTATTGGCGGAGTGTCAGCATAGAGGCGTCACTTAGTTGACTCTGACAATCTGACCAAGTCTGACCGCTTGGCTGTGGTTAGCACTCCTGACCTGTGGGTCAAGTGCCCTGGGTTCGATTCCCGGCTTGGCAGGTAAGGTTTAAGGGTCCTCCCTAGGTAGGCTGCGTTTGTGTTTGTAAGTCAGGAGCGGTAAGGTTGCCACTGACCAATTTATGTAATACATAGGGACCCTTGTTTTTCGCGAAAATAATTTCGCATCACTTTGTTTCCGTGCCTTACATGCACATCTGCAGTTCTGCTTCGTGGTCAGCGATTGGATAGTTCAACTGTCACGAGCGTTGAAATACTACCGGCAAATCACAGACTGTGGTGTTGCAGGAACGTTATTGTAATTGGCTCAGTCGAATGAGATATGGCTTGTCACGCAGACACGCTGCCAATAACCATGAAGCATAATTGCAGATGTGCACGTAAGGCCCTGAAACAAACTGGTGGGAAATTATATCCACTAGCAATCAGTGGCTCTCTCAATAAACCAAGACGACAGACACAATATCGTCAAGTGTCTTCTACACTCTACACCGGAGTCTGTTTACATCTACAACTTACCAGTTGTTTATCACTGATTGCCGATATATAAGTTTCAACAATGGAACCGTTCAAACATAACGGATACCGAGAATCTTAACAGATTCGCATTTAGAATGTCAGACCCCTGAAAACGGAATGTGTGAATATTCACTGTTTACCAGTGGTTTTCACAGACCTAATTTGTTGTAAGTCCTCCTTCTGGCATTAGTGACAAGCCACTGGTCGCCAGTAAATATTACCTGACTGAGCTGTAGAGTGGAGAACAAGGAGAGAGCTAAGTAAGAAGCCAGGGAGCGGCAGCCGGATATCCGCTCGCCTTGTGCAGAGCTTAGTGACGTTAGTACAGTACAGGCCATGAGGATAGCATCACTCTCCTGTAACTGCTGCACAGTTAGTGCGTTTATCTCATAGTGTCAGTAAATACTGCAGAGTGTCAATATAGGAAACACAGAAGAAAACAAGCGAGACGTTATTATATTTCAGCTTCCACCGACATTACTGCTGTTCCTTCTGTAGTAACACCAAATACCTTAGCAAACAATACCGGACAGCTCTATGTTAACAACACAGGGAAGAGTGTGAAAAATAACCTAGCGGCTTGGTGTGATACTAATACATATTTTTAACTAATTTTTTTTTTACTGAATGTCGTTTATTGTTTAACATACATTAATTAATATTTACATGTTTATCGAATCGCTATTTTGTATTTACACAATGAAAATTTGGCTGTGGCAGCGAAAATATATTTTCCATAGAGAAATGAACGTATTTTTCCCGAATTTTCATGTTGGCAGCGTACATCTAAATGCATTATAACGAAGTGTGCTGTTTCTCTGTTGGCTTGGTGTGACAACACAATCAAGAATTCTCGCAATAATGCTCAAGCTGTCCTGTATTGATGTAGTGTATTTGGTAACACATGGCTCTTTGGGTGGTTTTAGATTTACATGTACTGTACATAGTTATAAGTTGAAATTTAATCGTGATTAAGAATATAGGCATGCCCTTTAGGTGATAAATTTGATGCATTAAGCTTACTTTGAGTACGTTCGTTTCTTTATTGTAGAAATGAGGAAGTCAAATTCGTCTTAAAAACAGGACTACTTACCAATTTGTTTTCTTCTGAATACACGCATTTATTTAACTAGGTATACTAATAATTATAAATTATTTGTCTTTTTTTTTTTTGTAATGCCCAGCAACGTATTGTAATAATTTTAGCCAAAGAGAAAGTCAGCCTCTAAATGTTTACCACCGTTGAAAACAGAGACGTAAGATTATAAATTTTTCTAATGTTTCTCCTTCAGCCGTTAATAACATGTGTCACGCTTCAAAAATGCTAACAAACTCTAGCTTCCTTGATTGCCTTTTTGTACACGATGAACTGCTCAACTTGTTATCAATAAGTGTGTCTTATTAAAAGGAAACACACATAAAATATTCTACATTTCTATAAATACGAGGGCATTATTCATATTTTTTTTCAAAATTGCCGGTCAGTATTTTTGGGGAATAACCCTCGCACTAAGAGGAGCAAATAATGTTATAACTGCATTAGAGTCTAAAATGCACCATTTCTGTGCTTCATTTCACAGAACGTGCATGATACTGTAGTGCTACGTGCTCGAGCATGAGGATCTTGTTGCTATAGAATGTCGTGACAGCTGTTATCGACAGGCTCATACTAGGAGATTCGTGTTTAATTGTCTTGATGCAGCGTTCCAAAATAACATGATTCAACCAGCGTGCTTATGCATTGTACGTCACATGACCTGTAATACAGAAATGGTGCCTTATCATAAGTATGTTCATATCACTAGAGACAGCGATTTTTAGTGAAAAAAAGTTTACAACTTGTTTAAATGTCTTCCTGCACACCTGCGACTCTGGTTCGTGGTTATTGTCAGAATATAATAGGGCAGAGGCGTGGCTCATTTGACTGCATCTACCAGCACAATGTTACTGCGACATCACACGTCCGTGATATGCGGGTAGGATCTCGAGACGCTGAGAGTTAAAAACTTAATCGTTGACCATGAAGAAGAGAAACAGAAGTGTTCATAAGGCATTGAAACAAATTTTTCTAGAGTACTTTTCACCAAAAATCACTGGCTCTTCATATTATATAGTTTGCTCCCCTTGTCCCTTTAAAATGTTGACATGTTAATTATGCAATATCCTGTATAAACATGTTAAATGTGCTCTCAAAATAACTTCGAACAGCTTTTCTATACAGTGGTTTCTAAAAAAATACCAACCTAATTCGTAAAACACTTACGTAGAAGATTTCGTTTAATGTTGCTCTTAACTGTCAACCACTTATTGTCTACTTCATGAACCGCCCAATAAGGTGATCTGTATTCTTGACATCCGTACCACTGTCGTACATGTCGTCTCCCTTTTTATCTCCTCCTTTGTTTAACAAAAGCATAAGACTTTTCATAAACGCTTATGAAAATGTCTCGCTGATTCGCTAACAAGCGCGACCTACAATGATGGTACATATTATAGTGTTGAGCGGAACGTTACCAGTGAAGGATTGTAGGCCAGGAAGCTGTCTTATTGGTTAGCGCGACCACGTGACGTCGTTGTTCACGTGTACAGCAGTCAGACCCTCTCCTTCTAACATACCAGGAGCACAGGTCTAACAACATTGACCTCCTGAGGCTTGTACACGACTTGACGACCGGCTGTTACGTCAAACAGCTCCTATGTGACATTGTAAGACTCTCCATACAAGGTCACACCGCTCTTGTCTTGTCTGAACACTCAACACTCAACACTGGCTCATCGTGGTCAGCGTTGTTTACAAGGACTATACACCAAGCATGTTATGATCAGTAGAACATCTCTCTCTTAGAGGCGAGAATACACGTGGAGAGTGAGAAATAGTCAGCCTTGTTGTCTGGAATGTTAAGGTAGGGTTTCATACCACATTTAAATTTTCCAATTATAAATCATAACTAGAGGTACGTCAATTTGGCGGATTCATCTGGCAGCAGCCTAGACTTGTCAGTCCTATACACCCACTGGCCACGATCGATAATCTATCGGCTTATAACCGTACGAGTGGGTAGCAGGCGATAGTCCTACGCATTATATCCTTGTTTACTACTGGCTTGCAGTAGTCAAAGGCGTTTCATAACAGCCGCCAGCAAGTCACAGACATGACAATGAAGTATATATAATTGGCGTTCAACCTGACCTGGAATGTATCTGCGAAATTTACGTACCTCTAATCATTACAATAGTATTGTGTTCATTGAAATTAATAATACATCATTATAGCGCTTTAACATTAATCAAATTCCTTCGATAAAGTCGCAAATTTTTAAATACACATTACTTGACGACTTAAAAGACGAGAGAGAGAGAAAGATTTTGGTCGAGGGGAAACGGGAGATCGCCGAGAAAACCCGCTGACCAATGGCAACGTCCTGCACGATTCCCACGTGCGGAAATCCTGTGACCGACCCCGCCGGGAATCGAACCCGGATCGACTTGGTAGGAGGCGAGTGATCTGACCACTCGGCCACCGCGGCCTACTGAAAAGACAAAAAAATCTTCATAGTTTAAAAATAGCGTTCGACTAATATCATTATAAACATTGGTAATATGTTATCCATTTATGATACGATAGTTAGGTAATGTATTTTACTATAGCTCGATAGTGATACATTCTAACTATGTGCTTCTAGACAACGAAGAACTACAACAACCCGTTATTAAAAACCAGTTTGTGATGCTCCAAAATTTGATTGAAATATAATATGTATACAGCGTGTTTGTCACTCATATTGCTATGATTGTTACCAAGTAGCAGAAAAATACAAGTTGGCTTGAAAAGTGCCTAAAGATACTACGTACACTTCTTATGACTTGAATGCGTAGCTTACATTGGCTGAGAACATCCGCGAGAACAGCTAATTCAAGCTGCGGTGGTCGGGGGGGGGGGGAGATATCCCCACCCCTAAAAACACCATTAAATTCTGTGAATACCATTACACTTGCCACTACAGTACTGAGCTTCTGACATACAACTGTAATAATACCAAACAAACAAGATCAATAGATTATTCTGCGTACGAGTGTTCATGTATGTAGGGATATACGTATACATTACATTGCCACAAAAATACCTCCCCCTCCCCAAGTAATAACACCCTGTCTATCACCCAGTGGAGCAGTGTCTTCTTGCTTGTGATTGGTCGCGAGACCGCACGCTGTCACAAACACACTTCGCACATGTACGAGCTAAGCATACGAGAGAGAGAGAGAGAGAGAGAGAGAGAGAGAGAGAGAGATTCTATATGCGATTCAATGTGGGACGTGTCTAGAGACCGAAATTGGCACAGTGGTTAGATCTCTCGCCTCCCACCAAAGCGATCCTGGTTCGATTCCCAGCGGAGCCGGTCACCGGATTTCTTCCCGTAGGAATCGCGCCGGACGGGGATCTTCCGTTTCCCCCGCCTCTTCTTTCCGGGGCTGCTCCGTACATCGTGTCACCTCTCACCAGCGCTGAATACTCAGATGTTGAGTAGTAACCACGATATCTTCACTTCTCATCTATCTACAGTTATTTATACTCAAGCGATTCAAATATAGGGAACGTGTAGTTCCTAAGGGTGACTCTTACATAATCAACTCTTGCTTCATCGTCTCTACGTACGAGGAGATCAAGTAGACCCACTGTATTCAGGAATTACTCACTCTGCTTGAAATTGTTGGCTACGAGGGAGCTGATGTTTCTATGGCTTATGTTATTTTTGCTTATGTGTATCTGGGATGACAAATCCGCTTACTTTTACTATTTATTATCAGCGATTGTTGTGCTTTGCGAATGGTGTTTACGTAATTATATGTCAACATGATTCGTAACTAACCGGATGCGTGTACGAAGGTCGGATTCATATTTTTGCATGTGGGTTACGTGACATTACTGTGCGATAAGTTGTCGCTTCGTAGTTTATTGCAAGAAATGACAGGGAATGAATAGGTTCGTGGACCTTCGCCATTTTTTAAGTTTTGCCAAAAAAACAACAAAACTTATGGGGGAATGTTAGACAGTTTTATTGTATTTTCAGTTTTTAAGCCGTAATATTAATTTAAATTGTATTATCAAAATTTTCTCTTCGTCAAAAATAAATATATTCTTGGTAAACTGCTTGACATAAATAATAATGGAATGTTTAATTAATTTGTCATTTAGAATCATTGCAAGAGAATTCTTGAAAGTTAACTTATAATTCTCTTGCAGTACTTCTGCATGACAAATTAGTGAAAGATGTCATTATCATTTATGTCAAACAGTTTACCAAGAATATATCTTATGCTTTCACGAAGAAAAAATTTTGATAATACAATTTCAGTTAATATTATGGCTTAAAAACTGAAAATAAAATAAAATTGTCTAATACTCCCCCTTAAGCAATGCCATTCATTCTCACAAAGTCCCATTGCAGCGTATTTTGAAATATTTCAAGAACTTATAGAATGACTATAAATAAAGCCACAATTTTGCGGCGAAAAGATTTTTCCACCATCTGGTTCCTGTGTCTTATGTGCAGCTCTGCTTCGTGGTCAGTGATTGGATGTTAAACTATCACATGTATTTGGGTTCTGCTTGTAGTCTACGGTGTTATTCTGATTAGTGCAGTGGAATAACAGACGGGTTTTATCAAAGACACACTGCCAATGACCATGGAGTGGAATGGTCGATATGTACGTAAGGCACAAAAACAAAATGGTCTAAAAACATTTTCGTGACAAGTTCCTCGCTCTAACTACATAGAGAGGATATTATATTCAATAAATATGTGTGAAAAGTCCTTTAGGCAATCTAAGAGGACGTTGTGTCGGTGTCTGACGTATGTAAGTTGTCTGGTCGACCCACGCAAAGCTAGTTGCACACCTGCTTGTAGTGTGAACAAACTTCGTGGTCGCTAAGCCAGTGTGACTCACAACTAACTGCTGGTCGCCTTCCCACGTTGCCATGTCTCTGTGACCACCGGGGTCAAGCCCACGCCGTAGTTACAACACTGTCTTCACAATAAGTACATTACTGAGAAGTTCCAATCTGTAGTCAACCTGAAGAAAACATATCTGGACCAGACTGATGTAGGAGTGGCGGGAGATAAACCAGTTCAGTCACCGATGTAGACAGGAGTGTAGAATCATGTTTGAAAAGTTTACTCAAAACACAGATTGGAATGAAATTATTAAAGAAGTATCTATCAGTCACCATTTCGAATCGTTAGTGTGACAATGTAAGACATTTGAATTGTCCTACGATAGCAAATTAAAAGTATTTGTTCTAAAAGTATGACTAAAGCCTCAGTAAACATATATATATATATTCATTCAAATTATCTGAAATAAAAAATTTTAAATAAAAGCTAGCCTCTTTGTTTTTGAGCGTAATTTGCTTGCTGATTTACGGCGTGGCCCAAACAAAGATGGCCCTGCAAATTTTCTGTTCAGGTACACAACTTTTTTACTCATCAATACGGGTTGAAACTTTAATTTCAAACACAACGCAGGTTTGTATTTGTTGATTTTTCGTTCTCTCAGTTTTGACTCCAGTCCGAGTTTGGTCAAGTCTGGAATTTCACTATGAACGCACATGATGTTCCTCAAGCCTGGAGTTGCCAAAATATTTTCCTCTCATGCCAGAACACACTGCAAATATGCGACGTTGATAGCTATCGCTTTTATCACTCTGTATGTCTTTATCACACAATTAAGTTACGCCTCTTTAAGTACATTAGTGTATCGTTAAATAAAAATTCGCTCCTACATAGTTAAAAAGTAGCTAACGTTTTATTAATATTTAATTGAACAGTGTGAGAGTTTGTCAGTTGGTCATTGCAATTAGCTATAGTCAAAGTAGTTAAATTGATAATGCTGAGGCGATTGTATACCTAAGAATCCGAGGATGGTAAATAAATTACTGGAAGATATTAACAGTTCTGAAAGTGAACAAACACAGAAAAATATCACAGCTGTACGGTGCAATTGATGTAAGAACAAGGGGTTGCTGAAGGTTTGCCATGAGAAAGTATTTATTTTTTAATGTATACTACTCACAAACATATTTTCTTTTTTTAACAAGAAGGAGGACGTCTTGTTCACCTCCACTTTCAACAAACTTGTGTGAAGTGGATGAATACAGAGCATACTTGTGTATAGCTCACAAGGACTTGTATACATGCGGGATAGGGACAGTTATATATTTCATCTTCCGTGTTGTACATAGCTCCGTAAAAAACCGTTTCTACAAGCATGAACATTTTTTACCAAAAATTTTAACATAAATTTTTTTTCTTGTCCACTACTTCATTTTTTTTTTCTTTTTGTAATAGTTTGTAACAGCCACGATAGTCCCTACTGCTACTTTTAAATCTGCATATTGTGGTTACCCATTTGTAGATGCCGGTCATTCAATTTTGGAAGCATGTTTTCACGTTCGTGTGAATATTTTATGGCCTCTTTCTCGTTTAAGAATGATGACTGCGAGAAATTACGTATACGACGAATACCAAACTGAATCACTTCCTATAAGTTTTGAATGGATCCCACCAAAACGAGATTGAAGAAACCAAATGAAATACAAACCTCAAGCTGACAGCATGAAGAGATCCTGTTACCTAGAGGTAGACTCTCGGCAAGACAAAGGGATAGTTGAGGTTAGCAAACTAAAAAAAGGCACTGAATGTGGAATTTTCGAAATTAAAAATTTCACACCTGTAGACAAATGACTGGTTGAAATCCTTTTAGAAGAAATAACGTTCCAGGAACTAGAGCCGAAGCACTTCTCAGACAGCAACTTGGCACGTTAATTGACGTTATAATGCAAGGTCCCAGCAGTATTGCAAGTTGGCTGACTACAGCATAGCTGACGTGAGTAGCTCATCTTCCACTTGGACTTTCACATCGATATTCCTCTCATTTCACTCAAGATTCATTGAAGTCAACTATGGCGTGAATCCGAGAAGAAATTTGACAGTGAGCACCTGGGAAGTTTGACAGCCTTAGGATCCGGGAAACAACCGCTTATAGACCGTAGTGCGAGTGGTTCTACCCAGCAACTTTTCACAGATGCAGAGTGATTATAGTTCTTATTGCCATTGTTCTTATGTGCCGTACTGGTCAGCGCTGTAGGTTTACAAGGTGCATATCCTAATTATGTAAGCCTATTTATTCCATGAACTGCACGTTGTTGGGTGCAGCCACCCACCGGCTTTAAATCATATATGTAAAACAAAGTTAAAACAACCGTTTACAACACTGGTGGAAGCGCCTTAAGCTCCTCACCTTTCACTACCAAGCCGCCATCCCCCAAATTAACTAATTAATAATTTAGTCAAAAAATAATTAAGTTAATTACCCGGCGCCTCCACCAGTAATCTGTTTATGCATAAGTTAAAGTCGTTGGGTGGCTGTAGTCTGAGATTAGCACTTATAGTGAAACTAGTTAAGTGGTAAAGTTGAGGGTGAGGGTTACGGTTAAATGAAATATGTTAATCCGATTATGTTGTCTTTAACTACATAGTTTAGTTACAGAATACTACAAGGTTATATTACATAATTTAGATAGGAGGGGAGCGGCTGTTTAGTTAGGTATGTTTATACTCTACTATATGGTGAGTAATTCTTCGGACATCTTAGACCTCATCGTAATATGATGTGCCGGAGGCTGATAATGACTGTGTCGGCTATCGACGGACGGCGGCACATCGTGGGTCTCAACCCAGGACCATCCTGGCGAGGTGGTGACGGCTGGAAGGCTTGTAGAAGACAGACCTCGATTCCCCCAATACTTTGCATTACATTGCCGCACTTTAGTGCAGGTGGGGAGAATCGCTGAGGCCCTTGTCTTGTGCAACCCCTGACCTGATTGCACTGCCGTCGTCGCTAGCCCGTCCTCCAGGCAAGGCTCTTGGTAATTGTAACAACGTGGAAGTTGTTTGATATACACAGCTACTGCGAATATCCATTCAAAAATACAAATAGTATACAATATTTGAATGAGAAAGTTAGAGAAAACACAGAGGAAGGAGTTGACCCACGCGAGGACTTGGGACCGAGAAGGCTTTTCTACTCGTCGGCCGTCACAGTCGTCTGGATTGTCGCCAAAGATAAATCAGATGATTGCGAAATCCGACAGTAAAGTGAGCTAGAACTTAATCGTAGTAAAGACACTTTCGACGACTTATTTCCAACTAATCACTGTGGGCGAGATCCGGAAAATATTTTAAAGAGATTTGAGAAATGCGCGTTGATGAAGGCGTGGAAACAAAATATGAGAGCCACTAAGATGTAATTTATTCCAACTCAGTCAATGAAGAAAATTAACTCTTGTCAGTTTCGCTTTTCTACGTCCTATGCCGCTCAAGCGAAGTGTTTCATGTAAGCTATTGCACACTGTAAATTTTATGTATAGTGTATTTGACATCATATTTTTTTGGTTATGATACATGTCACTCGACCGCAATACGTAGTTTGCGCGTCCGACACCTGGAGTAGCACAAGAACTAAGTATGATACAACACACGTATGAAGCCTCGCTCTAGCCTCTAGGTGCAAGTCACTAACTGATGTGCTGTCTTCTCACATACAACTCGTCTCTACGCGACTTTCTGTAGTGACACCATCATATTATGACTTAACAGTAAAGATAATGGTGAGCTGTGCAAGCCTTTACTTTATGTTTATGATTTCGCACCAAATGTTCATGTCCTTGCAAGGGCCGCAAAAAATACCAATGTTCGTCATTTTTGACTTTGATAAAATCAGCTGTTGAGACAAGAAGAAGACATGAAACAAAATGTATGAGGTTTTTTTAATGAAATATTTCTGTAGCAAACATCTATGGCACACGCTGAGCAGTTTTCTGCCACGGTCTACACACAGCTCGACGGCGTGGTATGCGACCAACTAAACCCTGCCTTCCTACACCGCTGCCAAATATACAACCCAACCATGTGTTCTATCAAACCACTGCAGTGCCGAGCCCTACCTCAACACCAAGTCAGTTACACAACTCTCTACTAGAACCGCCCAGAGCGGCTGGGAGAGAAACCAATCCAGACAAGCAGTACAAGTGTAGTTGCGTGCTTGGTAAGTAGGCTCAGCTTGTTTCCCAAGTCCTGATTGGCGCAACCTTCACTAGACGTGCGCACTACGCAGCTAATGTCTCGTCCCCTGGCGCGATACAGCCGGCCTTCAGCCTGAGTTACAGCCGTCGTCATAAACATTCATCACAGCTTTTTGTTAGAAGCACACAGTCTACCTGTGCGTACACTGAGCCGGCGGCTGAACCTCCTAGTATGTTTCAACACCTGCGACATAAATCACAAGTTCACATGTAGCAACCACGGCGTGTCTTCCGTGCAAGAAAGTGTGCCAAGGTTACAACTTGAGAAGAACAACTTGTATTGCGAGCAGTACGCTCCTTTTCTTCACAATAGTTGTCGCTTGTTCTTGGCGTTACGTAAATGTTCGTCTAATGGATTGAAGTAACAACATGGTCTAGTGACATATTACCTAATTTAACAACAATAGAATGTCTTTACTAGCAATGTGTCGAAGCTCAGCATTATTCCTTCCGTTACACTTAACATCAGATAGCCAAATTACATTACATTTAAATAAGAACATTTAAAATTAATTCTTATCTAATACCGCAAAAATAAGTTCGGTTAGATAATTCCGTACTTTTTAATTCAAATAAACTATGCAATTTTAAAATTGCTATGAAAATAGATCTATGCTAATTACAAAGAGAAAAATAAATTCAGGAAAAATGAATTTAATATATTTATTTTATTAATATGAATGTTAATGAGTAAGTGATACTTATCTGATTTTAACTGGGTATTTTACGTCGAAAATTGTGTGTTTGTATTGTTTTTTACGTTATCGATTTTTCGCGCAAAGTTCATAAACATAAATTTAAATAACTAAAGTCTAACAAATTATGTAAATTTATCTTGCCCAATTGTTAAACAACAGAAACAACTGAAATTATGTGTAATCTCTATCTACCTCAATGTGTGATCAGTAACGTTCGAATTCTCGCTGTCCTTACCAAAGAACTCCGTCGAGTTTACATTTCGATAGCGTTATCACTGATGTCATCAAACATATTCAAGGAAGTGTCTTCTTTTGTTGTGAACTCGAACTTTGTACTTCGATAATAGAAGGTAATTTTTAACTGTCACTATTATATGGGCAGTATCGTGTCAAGAAGTCAACTCTTATAAACGTTTAATTAACGATTTGATAATAGTTTCATACTGGCTACACTGTTAAAAAACTTCCTAAAATGTTTAGAAAGTAATTAACCTAGACGCAGTATGGGACAGTTACCATACTTCCGCCTTGTAAATATGCAAACTGTTACAGTTGTTACAATACAAGTCTGGTAAAACTTCAATATACATTTGACTGTTTTGCTTAAAAGTTTAGGAGTGTTACCATGGACGTCTGGAAAACATTTATACCATAACTGCTTTATTAGCGCTCCTATACGCACGTCTGGTAAATTTACAAACTATTTTTTAGAGTGTATTATATAACTATAACATATTAAAACAGCAGGCATAGAAATGTATAAAATAATTTCACGTGTAGTAAAAACTTCTAAAATTATTTATGATCCTAAGCTCAATACGATACGAATGCAAGATTCCAATTTTCGTTTTTATTTTCTATATGAAATTGCGACATGATACAATATTCAAAAACTGAGGATTAGACGAAAAACTACACACGAGAAAAATTCGTAAAAGGAATGCCAGTGTTAGTTAATAAACGAATATGTACTACACAAGTAACAGCGAGAAGTATCAAAGCTGAAGGATTTACCAAGAAACATGGCCAATGTCTTTTTAAAAAATACAGAAAAGAGGAGAGAACTGGAAGACAATAGCAAACATAATACAAATAAACTCAGCAACTGGAACACACTCCCATACACACACGACCGCACGCGCCTACACACACACACACACACACATATGTATGTGTATACAGGGTGAGGATGCTAACTGTTTAAAGCTCCCCGCAGTGACACTGGGGACTCCGAGACAAGTGATTCGACATAGGACATGTAGGGTCCAAACGGACGGGAAAGGCCCGAAAATTCGCCTTCAAGTTTCCATGACGTCACATCCGGTGTGTCCGCATCAGGCGCGTACGCACGAGTATTCAAAGGAGTTCCTTCGA
>PNEQ01097553.1:0-45918 GCA_003012365.1 Medauroidea extradentata
CAGAGAGGGAGACAGAGACACTAAAGACATAGAGAGAGGCAGACAGACACAGGGTGATATGTAGAGGGGATAGAGAGAAGCAGAGAGGGACAGAGAGGGAGACAGACACACTAAAGACATAGAGAGAGGCAGAGAGACACAGGGAGATACATAGAGGGACAGAGAGAAGCAGAGAGGGACAGAGAGGAAGACAGACACACTAAAGACATAGAGAGAGGCAGAGAGACACAGGGAGATACGTAGAGGGACAGACGGAAGCAGAGAGGGACAGAGAGGGAGACAGTGACACTAAAGACATAGAGAGAGGCAGAGAGACACAGGGAGATAAGTAGAGGGACAGAGAGAGGCAGAGACGGAGACAGAGACACGAAAGACCTAGAGAGAGGCAGACACACACAGGATGATACGTAGAGGGGCAGAGAGAGGCAGAGAGAGACACACATAAGAGACAGATGTTAGGCACACAGAGAGACATAGAAAGGCAGAGAGAGAGAGAGAAATAGACAGAACACCATCCGTGTAGTTAGTAACAAGTGGCCGACGGCCGGGTAGATATGGACTCGTTATCCCTATCTGTGTCCGGCTGGCTCCCGGAATAGCAAGGGCGCCCTCTCCGGTCCGGGGTTCATCGCGACAGTTCACCGACCTCACCAAGTCGCTCCGGCATCAGTAGGACGTTACATTGACGTCACGAGCTTACACTGGACATGGCGACATTTCAATATTTAAATTATATTACAAATAAAGGGAAAATAAATTTAATACAGTGAACATCCGTGGCTGTCGTACAAGATGTAGCAATGGACTATTAACTTTAAATTCTTTGTAGTATCTGTCGTACGGCTGACTAACTAGTGTTTACAATGAGAATGTTTAGTGTCGCATCGCGCGCGTCGCGTCCGCTGCGCTGTTGTGTACATACATACCATGACTGTGAACTCGTGGTAAGACACGTCGGTGCCGAGTGTTTGTGTCTGTATTTGGAAATGTTATTAAGGTTGAGGCGTCTCGCTCACACCCGTGCCGGGACCACAGCCAGCATTCCTCCAGCAGCTGTCCTGGTGAAGAAGAAGGGGCGTGGCTCTTGCCCGCGGCAGTGTTTGGACCCGGGCGTTGATTGGTGTTTACTGCCAGGGCGGCGGCCCATTGTAAACTCTCGACGCGCGAGTTGTTTACGTTCCGCGTAACGCAACAGCCGGGGAAGCCCTGAACTCGCGTCGATGTACGGGTCAGGGAGCTGACGACTTTACACTCACTCGACCGTCAAGGGCTTTTCTTGGTCGCCTACAATCTCATCCGCGCGTATTAGTAACTCCCAGGGCCGTATTTATGTATCTAGGCGCCCTAGGCCCACGAGTCTTAGCACCCTTGCAGCCTCTCTTTTCGCATTCCTCCTTACCAACTCGCAGCTTTGTCCCATTTCCAAACACCACATTAAAAATTGCAGTGCTCTGTACTTTCGCTATGCATAATATCAAAAATAGTAATGTGCAACCCTTTATACAGCGAATAAAATTAATTTACCGATTTTAATAACATTAGCTTCCATTCAACCGTTTCACTGTACACAGTCAGCGTTTCAGTATTTTTTTTTGTGGTTAACATTGCGAAAGTATGCATTATTTTCTTGACTTTTTAAAATTCAAATTGCGATATCATTAGAGACTTCACCTTTTCTCGGTTCGAAACACTAAAAAACATTTTTGAATTTGACTTGTCACTGTCATAATGAAAAAAAAACAGGTGGATGTAAACATATTTTATTGGGCGGATATTCCATTAGACATACAGCTTGAACTTTATTCCATACAAATATATAACGTTAACATGACCTTGAATGGTAAGAATATCGGGTAATTTTTTTTTGCTTCGAAGTTTGACGAGTGTAGTAGACGAAGAGAAAGATAGATAGATAAAGAGAGAGAGAGAGAGAGAGAGAGAGAGAGAGAGAGAGAGAGAAGTGCTATCTACAGACATGCTCTCCCGGAAGCTGTGTTGAATGGTGCGGTCATGATGACGGGATATTTCATTCCTCTCTTCCGGTATGTGGTCTGCGTGCTGACACGTACACAGTTCTATATTTACATTCTAACAGGTTTCACTTATCTGTTATTGAAACTGCCGTAGTTCTGATTGCCTTTTTGGGCTGCCAAAATAATGTACTCTTCAGGCGCAGAACTTGTCGGCTAATTCACGGATTTAATAGCGTAGCCTAGTATCTTAAGGGGTGTTGATCCCTACCACCTTGGATTTATCTTTTTTTTTTCTCGATAACTTCTATTCCAGTCGATGTATCAAAATTTCTGTCACGACAGGGCCATAACATATTCATTAATTTACAACGGGAAACAGCTGAAAAGGAAAATTTGCTTTATTTACGGGAGCGACTACAGAGGCCGCAACATTAACAGAAACAATGCCATGTGGATTCCAAAAAGTGAATGAAACCATAAACTATGCCTTGTCAGCGTGAAAAAAGTAAAACAATGTGTCTATTCCCTGATTTATAAGAAAAACCGTACAACCTATCTTGACAGGGATCAATCCCCCTTAAACGTAGTTTGTTCAACCTGGTGTACTTACACGAAAAAAATCCTGAACAGTATGGGAAATTTTGCACCCACAAATAGTTTGTTGCATGTCTTTGACCGGAGTGTAGTCTGTGCATGTTGACTCTTACATAGACGAGAGCAGGTGCTTATAGGTCGTTCGGGATAAAGTGAGCATTATAAGTTAAACCTTTGGAAAAAAAAAACACTAGTCGTAGCCGCATATAATTCAACATTACCCATAGTTGCATTACTGCTTGTATGGTTGGCAGCAATTTTCCGAGAATAGTTCCGTGTATTTTCGTACTTAAATACAACAATACTAAAATAAAATTAACTGAAATCGACATACTAGAATTTTGCATAGGTAATCATTTTTTTTTATCAAACTATAACGGTTGCTACCGACTGCAAAATTTATCTTACACGCGCAAACATCAAGTGACGTGGTCAGACATTTCCCTTCGTTAGCCGTTACGCGCGGAAAGATACGAATCTGCTGAAAATATAAATTGTACAGGGCTATTTTTAGTGCTCACTTTATCCCGAACCGTCTGTACAACTGCCACCGCTAATGATGGAAGGCGCCCTGTTGATTGTTGATTGCGTCAATCATAGGCGTCAGCATGGTGAAGGGGGGGGGGGGCAAGGGAAGGTAACTTTCCCCACTCCTGTTTTGGAAAGAAGTGAAAATATTTTTATGTTCTGAGGTGTTTAAAGCTGATGAGAAATGAGAATTTACCTATAATAGCAAACAACCTTTTGCATCACATTTATTTATTTCTTCGAGTACATAGAATGAAATTACGTGTCTTTTAAAATCATATCATTAAGTACAGTCTTTTTTCCTTTCCTTCCACCACAGTAGTGTAGCCGATGGCGTCAGTTAAGTTTTTTTTATCACGTAGATGCTTTGCAGCACTATCCTGTTGTATTGGACTAGCATCAATAAAGCTTGCAAAAATATTGACAAGATAGCCTCTTAAACTATTCGTAATCGAATAAAGAAGGTAAACCAATACAAACATTGAAATCTTAAAAAAATTCAACTTGTCAGCCGAGACTGAGAGAATTTCAGTCAGTTCACTCTTCTCGCATTTTAAATTTTACCCATTGACTGATTTAAAACGGGATTTTTTTTTTTGCCTGGAGGGAAATATGGAACGTCTTTCGCACTTGTATCCTCTCGATAGGGTTTTGCAACTCTAAAACATTAACTCTGCACACGCTACTGAATCAAGGGTTGCAAGACCAAATATTGACGGTCTATCTCTATGTGTGACCAAATTGAACAGTGCCATATTGTAGCCAATAACATGCGCTGTCCTATACCAATGTTTTTTTTGTTGAAAAAAAATCGGGTCCCCCACCGCAACCGAAGCACACAATTATCTATCTTCGGCTGTAATATACCAGCGTTCAGTTTGGTCATCTAACAACAGAGCAGCGTAACAGTGTAGTACTGAATCAATGCAAAGTGGTTGGAAATGAGTGGACATGCGGGCTAGTTCCACTCCTCACCCGCGGGGTCAGCAGCCTCTGTAGCCACGGAGGTAATTATAGTCGCGCTCATGTTGGGCCTGCCCGCCTGGCCGCCGCCTTGCGAATTGTCCTTCCCCTCTTTCCCCTGCTCGCACTTCTGGCCTGGCAGACACGCGAAAACCTGCTCCTTTTTTATTTTTCATATTTTTTCATCTTAGCTAAAATACACTCGCTTCCCCTCACACCGTCTCTTAATATGGCTTTGCTCCAAGTTTCTGCGCACTCTGCTGACCCTAGTAGTTTTCAGGTAAACCTAGTTTACACTGCTTTACAAGAAATTCAGAAACAACCTTATAATTAGCTCAGCCGGTATCTTTTGGGGCAAATTGGAGACCAAAATATTAAATGCTGACATTTTACATGCTCAATGTGGTGACATAGCATGGAGTACGTCCGTTCTAGTGCTACACTGCTACTGTTCTAGCCATCATAATATGGGCGCAGGTTCAAATCCCGAGCAGTCAAGTCGTTTCTACACGGTTACTTGACCTGGACGTGGAGCCTACATCACATTTAAATCGTTTGTTTATAAAGCGCCGCGGTGGCCGAATGGTCAGACCGCTCGCCTCCCACCAAGGCGATCCGGGTTCGATTTCCGGCGGGGTCGGTCCCCGGATTTTCGAGTGTGGGAATCGTGCCGGACGATGCCGTTGGTCGGCGGGTTTTCTCATGTCACCCCTCACCAGCGCTAAAGACCTCGATGTTAAGTGCTGACCAAAATCTATCACTCACTCACTTTGTGTATAAGAAGCTCTAGTGAAAAGGATAAAAAGCTCTAGTAAAGAGGAAGAGGTTAAAGTTTTCTTAAAGCTATTAATTTTTTGTCAGGTGACTTTGTCTTAAGTTTTTCGGGTAGTCTATCGATAAGTTTCAGTGTCGATCTCGACGATCAGTCCTTTTGATCCTTGGTAACAGTGGAAATCACACTCTGACTTTACCGACCGTTACGGTACTATACGCAATCTCAGCAGTGTTCTTGTTTTGTCAGTACCCCACCACAATCAGTGATGACAGGTCATAATGTTACGAATTACCGCATTTGATGGCGAAAATTCCCTTTTTGTCCTCTTTGAGAATGTGGAAATTTCCACTAAATTCCCTCTCGTTGAAAGTTCATGTTTTAGTGTTAAAATTATGTATCGGTACCGGACACCGGTATGTAAACATGTGGTAGATATAACACACATAATTATTATTGATAACTGTTGATATTATTTACAAATTTCAAATTCATCCTTGTCGTACGTAAAAAAAATGAACATTTACTTACTTCACATTAATTAGTACAAAAAATAAACACGGAAAATAAACATTCAGTTACTTAATTAACAAGAAATAAAATATGACAGTCACAATTAATTAACAGTAGTTCCCTGTTTCTGAAATATTTACACGTCACTATGTGTAGTTTGAAGTGTTGGTTCTTCACTTAAAAGGAATTACAGTTGATACCTTTATTATGAAAACAGGAACGCACAATCGCCATTGCATTCAAAGTGCTGCCACCAATTCGGTTCGGTTTTTTTTGTTTCGGTTTTAGATGCTGAATATTTTGTTTTTCTGTTGTGGTTGCAACAGAGCTCGCCATTTTAAAACAAACTTAATTTATAAATTATAATACTAGTAATATATCCATTGTGGTCATGAGGATTCACATACAACATTATTAAATATAAATAAAACTCTCAGACTCACTATTGCTACCTAGAAAATTATTTCATGTCTTTCGAAAATTCCCTCAAAACACAATTAAAATCGCGAAAATTCCCTTTTCCCTCTTGCTTGAACGTTTTGTTAAAAATTCCCGTAAAACGGGATATTCTCGCGTCCTGGCTTCACTGACCACAACCCTTATTTTCCTTCCTCAACTCCAGCGTGGCGACAGTGGTTAAATAGAAACCGCGTTAACTCGTTAGTATTTTGACATATTGTGTTATTTTTAAACTGCGTACGGAATATCTGTACGTGCTAAGGGTTTTAAAAATTTAGAATATATTCGGGATCGTCTAAAGGAAGTGCATCCCTCCTCCCGTTTACAAAACTTCAAATGTATTTAGAATGTTATTCTCTACAACATAGATATGTATGTAGTCCCTATCGAAGTTACGTGTGTAAAAATCAACGTAGTCACACTTGATATGTCACCTACTCTTTTTGTAGCTTAAAAAATTGTAGATTTGATAACCTAAAGGTTGTGTCAGAAACTGTGTTTCCTAATAAAAAAGAGGAAAAAACAATGTTAGCAAGACCCTGCAGACATTAAAAACGTAGCGAATTGCTGACGCTCATAAAAATTGTTCGGGAAATTAAAGCAGTAGAACTGGCACAAAAATTATTGTGATATAAGGAAATTAATTTGGTCTAATGTGGCCAGTGACGTACGCAGAATTTTATATTGGGAGAGGCTAAACCTTGTGGTCAATATAAATTTAATGTGTATTTATATGTTTTATAGAAAATAAAATTTGTATAATAACAATTCAAATGTATGAATAAATAAAATTTCGATTTTAAAATTTGTAGCAAAAATGACTTGTATAAATTAGCATACATACAACTAGCTCCATTTAAAAGATAATTAACGCAAGGGTGCCTACCCTCCCTAAACAATATGACGCAATCTACTCCTCATAACAAACGTTGTAACAAAGTTTCCATATGAAATTATTTTGCCGACACCCTGTGTTAAAATTGGGGATTGGGAATCCTTTCCCCTTGAAAATTATGATTTTTAGCTGCAAAATGGGGCTATTCAAGCACTTTTTGAACCTAAACAAAGGATACGCAGCAGGAAGAAAATAATCTGCGATTTGATAAAAGGGGGTGGGGTCTACAGCCCCTTCAGTCCTTCTCCTCTTTGCGTACGTCCCTAGATGTGGCACTGTTTGTATTAGTAGTTGTTTATTTTTTTCCTCTCTGCAGTTATAATATTTTTAGTATCAAACGAAGATTAAAAGTTGTTGTCTTGTCAACCATTTTCCTCGTGTTTTTTTAAAATACATTTTGAACATTTTTTGTGCCTAGTACACAAAGAATCAAACGCGCACGTAGGGGTACTTTAAAGTTGGCGCATACCAACACTTTTCTTTTAAGGAATTTCAAGCACAGTATGTGTGGGTACTCTTAAGGTGGCGAAAGTGCCTGTATGGACCAAAAGGGCGTAAGTGGCGTATTCTCTGTAACCTTCGTACTTTTCGTGTAAGCCCCCTGAAACACTGTATGTGGGTGAACATTAAAGTGCCGAAAATGCCTGCGAGGCCCAAATGGGCGTAAGTCGGGTATTATGCAGATGTTCCATACTTTTCGTGATGAGGCCTCGAAACCTGTAGGCCTATGTCGGGGCACTTTACGGTGCCGGAAACGCCCCTGTGGAAACCTAGTAGCAGTTGCTATTAAAAACCTCTCTCAGACGGATTTATTTGTGTAATAAAAGCTACTAGACGCACCTCAGCATGCAGCTTGGCACGTAACTCGACTGTATCTCTTCTTTATAACTCGCCAGCTGGCTTCACTCGAGGAGGTGTGCTAAACGACCTGGGCGTCCCGGTTGTATCAAAGAACAACTGTACCCATCCTCATTCATGTGAGTAAATAAAGCGTGAGGTACGTGTGTTTGATTTACGAGCTTGGGAAAAGGAAAATAGGGACATTTCATGTTAAAAAAAAAAAAAAAACTAACTCAGCCAGAAAGACAGAAGTGGAATGCTGCCGCAGTGTCGCTCGCCTTGTTAGAAATAGACATTGCTTGCGCAAATCTATTCTTGGTTCCTTTTCAGAAGTGCCAGAATAACTTTCTTCAGCATGAATGTTCTTGTTACTTGGTTTCCTGGAGTTTTTATGCTATATGTGCTTCAAGATGAAATAAACAGCGATGTCGTATGGGAAAGGGGGGGGGGGGGGTTGTCGGTCTCCGTAGCTTCGTCGGTAGGTTGCCGACCTACGTTGCGAGAGGTTCTGGGTTCGAACATGACAGGCGGCCCGCTGAGAGATCTCTGCTGGCCCGCCATTAAAATGTTAGAAATAATGGTTGGGGGGAAGTACTTTTTAAATAACTCAAAAGTAATTTCCCAAATGATAGTTCAGTCAATATAATTAATTGATTTTGTTAGTTAAATTAAATTGAAGTTCGGGTAAATAATTTAACAGTAGGTCTTTAACGTGCTGATTTTGTTTGTTACTTTTGGCCCCCAAGTTGTAAAACTAACACTAACGCAAATGGCCCAAAGTTAAATTTAGTTTTGAAGGCCTGGTCTATGTGGTAAAATTTTAAATTTGAAGATAAGGTTAAGTGCGTCTTAATGTGCGGACACAAATTTATAAGATGACAGGAATTTGAAGAGGAATCTTCTGTACACTATGTTAAGGAGCCTTCCCAGCATTCGCCTGAATCCATTTCGAAGTCAGAATGTCCGGAGCAGTGAATCGAAGTCGGGTCCTACCGAATACGACTCCAGCGTGCTACCGTTGTACCACCGCGCTCAGTATAGCCCGTATAGTGAGGAATCATCCCAGCATTCGTTTGGGGTGGTCCCTGAAACCATTGAGAATTGAAATAACGATGGTCGGGCCGTATAAAATCAAAATCTACGCTTAGCGAAATAATATTTTCTCCCCCGATTGTATTTGTTGGTAACAGGGAGTTTGCTTCCTGGAATTTGTCCAGTCGAACACACTGGCTTCTGGTAATCCGTAGTTATATTCCTGCTGTGCTAAAATTAATGTCTGTACAAAAAGGTTGTGGCACGTGGCAAATAAGTATTTTTTTTTGTTAACGTTTATGACAGAACCTATTATTATTGTTTTAATTTTTAATAACCTACTTTATTTAGGATTTAATTCTATGTACGCACTTGTTTTTCTAATAACTGAAAATCGTTGGGTGTTTCTTGCATTTATAAATATATACCAGAGGAGCTTATGAAAATTCACTAGGTAGGTCAGCCAAAATTTCAAGTTTTTGGTGTTTGAAATTTTACCCCAGGTAAGTTTACTCCGTGTTCGGAGTTTCAACCGATGACCTCTCGGTCAAATACTAAAACAAATATTATATTTAAATATGAATATAAAATGTGTAAAGAATACACAGTGGACGTAGAATTTAGCAAAATATTTATCACGAAGAAAATATATGTAGGCTTCTTTTTTTTTATTCCCATAATTTTAAAACCTTGAATAGCATTGCAGGTGGTTATCAAATCCTGGTAACCGACAAACCTGGTCACATGACTGAGATAAACTACCCTACTTCAGTGAGTGAACTTTCATGGGTGCCAGGGCAGAAATTTCTCGTGTCGGGAAAACATGCAATTCCGAAGTCGCACTTAATACTCGCGAAATTTCTTAAATAAAAGCACTGTATTTTTCTCTTAGATGTATGTGGCTGTTAGTAGCGCGATGAAAATTCGTTCTAACATGAAGTGCTTCTTTCCCCGTCCTGTTCATAGAAATCCAAAGATTACATAACCCTTAAGTGCATAAATGATATATTTTCCTTTCTTGGTCTGCGGCGATGTGTTTATTAAGCAATGTGGTTCCTGCTTCACCTCGTGGTTTCCAAGAAAATTGCAGTAATTCGAGATAAAAAGCCACTCTTATCACACTGATATCTCGCTGTACTATCAGGGTTTCAGTAAATGACCGTGTGACCACTTGAAAGTCGTTTCGGCGCGGTGCCGGCGCTTCGTGTAGTCGCTAGGTTTTTTTAAGCGATGGGGAAGTACCGCCGTTTTGTTAAGTTGTGAAATTGATAAGAAAACACACACATAATATATTCCTCGCATGGTGCTTTGCAGACGTTCACGGTTGCGACCCATGACTGTACATGATGAAACAACCATTCATGAATGCTAGATACATTTTAAAATCCCAAGTAAACAGAGAGGTTTGTTACGCACTCAAACAAGTCCTATTATTATACGTATACGGGATGTATAAGTATAGCTGTTACAAACTTTCAGGAGAGAGTACACCCAGATGATGGGAAATCACATAGCAATGCATGATCGGAAACACTTTCCTGCGACACAAAACACAAGAAAGAAAGGACACTGACAAAGAGGAGAAAACATGATTATTAATCTTAATACAGCAAAAATGCTGGGAAGTCTTTGGCTGGTGATGACGATCCATGTCTCTTTATGTTCATTTTTCGTAGTTTTTTGCTGTATTAGGATTAATAAACATGTTGTCTCCTCATGTTAGCGTCCGTTCTTTCTTGTGTTTTGTGTCGCAGGAAGCCATGCATTGCTGTGATTTCCCATTGTCTGGGTGTACTCTATCCAGGGCTGCCAGATTGTATAATTCGAAACAAAATCGGTATATTTTAATGCCCTTTGTATCGTGTGTGTATTGTGCCAAGTGTTGTATAATATTATACTAATAATCATACTTAACAGTTTATATTACTAGTGCCACCTATCTCGGAGGTTTGTAATCTACATCAAATAGCAATGTTGGATCTGTGTGTTTGGAAGCTTCGACTGCGACTTTAACTATTCGTAATTTTATTTCACTTAAAAAAATATATAATTTGTAATTTACTTGTTTTATCATTTTCCTTTCACTGCCTTGTATAATCACGAAATGTTTTGTTTAATTTCAAGATCCCGGTTGCATCGTCTAAAATAGATATTACTGGCAGTACTAACTCTATCTCTCCTCAAAGTTTGTATCCGCTGTACAGTACTGACACATCCTGTATCTAGATGGGTCGGGATAAAGTGAACACTTTTTAAACCCTAGCTACTTTGTCTTGTTAGATAATTTATACTTTCCTGCTACTTTTAAATAAGTTATATAAACAAAACAACCTAAGTAACTATGAAAGTGTACATATTGTTGTACAATGAAAAATTAACGTTTAAAGTTACGATAAATAATCCTTTTTAATTATTATTCTAAATACAAGATGGTCTTCAAAAGTGCCCACTTTACCGCAAATCATCGTACAGTTGTAGGTTACTTGTATCCAGGAGACGCGAGTTTGTCGTAGGCTTTTGGGCTGTGAAGTGATTTATACAGAAAACCACGCCTCATTTATGAAAATAATTCATTAAACATTTGAAATTTTTTGTTTGTAATCTGACTTTGAAGCAGATTTTTGTTAATTCCCTTATTTTTCCCATATGTAAAGCTATCTTAGAATTGTTGAACCTTGATGTCATGCGAACTAAACGAACTGTTAACGATTACATCAATACGTCCTTCCGCATAACGTATTCTTGATTATACAAAATAGGTCAAAGAATACATTGCATGACCACCTTTTTGAGGTTTTTGTCGTGTGTGTAGGAGTATCCATATATCAGTCGGAGTGGAAACGTCGTTTATTATATTCGTATTCACGTTTGTTTGTGTGCCATGGTCTCTACGGACTATTTATGTATCCCTGAAACATCAAGAGGCATTGCTATTGGCCAAACATGGCAGATGGTGAAGATGTAGGAAGAGTGTGGGCGATCAGTGCTGTTGAGAACCGCATAGCTTGTTTCACTGACCACAGCTAGCTCCTGATGTCTTCTCTGGCTCTCGAGTGACTGGGTCGCTCTTCGGAAATGCCCGGAGGCATTCGTTCATCCTCGGCGATTGAGCCAGACATATGGTTAGGTTGATATACTACAGGTTAGGAACATAAACAAATTTCTTATGGACGAGTTTGGCAAGGAAAAAATTCTGCTGCCAGTTTCGCTGGTGTCTACGAACTTTGCCGAGGTCGGTACCGAGGATTCACGAATGCGACTGCAACAAACTATTACGTATGCGGTTTTGTAAGACAAACGAAGTACAATCTCACGAAAGACGTTTTGGCCCGGTTTCAGTCGCCATATTGAATGTTATTATTTTTCTCTTTTTTGGAATTCTGTGAAGAAACATGTTAAATTGGCGACTATACGTCAAATTCTATTTACCTTGAGTTACAATACAAGCATGGCAACAGAGCTAGTAATGTATAGTTAATGTAGCAATTTGTCGGGCAAATTATGAATATAAAAAAATTTGCCGCACGCATTGCGGCGTAATGATATATTAGTAGCTATAAATCGCAACGCCTGTACTGTAGCGAAATGTAAATAGAATTTGAGGTATAATCGCATATTTAACATTTTTCTTCTTAGAATAAAAAAAAAATTTAAAAAAAAATGAAATTCATTATGGCGACTTAAACCGAGCCATAAACTACATTCGTGAATATTCGGTACCGACCTCGGCAAAGTTCGTAGCTCTCTTACTGACAGCATCGCAACTGATGCAGAATTTTTCCCTTGCCAATCTAACAACTTTGAGTTCCCTAACCTGTAGTAGAATTAACCTTACACAGTGTGATAATTAATTAACATTCTCGCAACAAGCCCGCAAACTATTCCTGGATAAGAGATGGATACGAGTCCGCGCACTCGTAAACAACACTCGGGACACTGCGCATTCGTGGGCGAATTTTGCTTGTCTCGCCAATACGCAGCGTTTGCGAGTCCAACGAGGCCGATAAAGTGGCGGATATTCATGTAAATATTTTGAAATGAGTACTTATCTATGTTTGGGAGAGCTTGCGACACGCAAACAACTCTCAAATTGTTTAAGCGTATTGTTTCCTGCCAAAGTGTAGAATGTGGTGCTCATCTTCCTTGCAAATATGACCATGAATTCCGGTCGTAGACATCTCCCTCCTTTTACCATTCTCTGTGACAGGTTAGTTTAGGTTAAAGTTGGTTTCAAATTTTAAAAAATAAGGTGGTTTTGTTGTGTTTTGGATGTGTCGCTACCTTGGCGTTCATTCGCCGAGGATAAACGAATGCCTCCGAGTATTTCCGAGCTACGAGAAAGTTAAGGGGAGCTCCCTGCAAAATTTTAGTTGTTTTAATAATTTTTATATTTGTACAAGACTTAGTTTTATATGCATACTGTATATCGTGACACTTAATTACAGCAATGAAAATTTTCTAGCTTTCAAAGTTTTTGTATAATGGCATGTCAAAGCCAAAATTTGCATAAAACGGTTTTATACTAGGAACGAAAACTGACATACAGAAATGAAAAAAATTCCCACTGAAGGACAGTATCGAGGCCTACGTCTGGACATAAATAAAAAACCGCATTGAATATTTTCAGTATTTTTAAAAATTGCTGAATTTTAAATAAGAAAATGTCAACTTTGTGTATTTTTTTAATAACACAAAAAATTGCTATGCAATATTTTTATGCTTGTGCAGTTGTAGCCTGCGACACTGTTCTTCTGTGGGTATTGTTTCGTTTCTGTAAGTCAGTTGGTTTTCGTTTCCTGTATAGAACCATTTTATGCAAATTTTGGCTATTACTTGCCATTATGCAAAAACTATGAAAGCTAGAAAATGTTCCGTACTGTGAAAAATAGTCGCAATATATGCCTACAAAACAAACAATATCTCGTAAAATATATAACAATTATTAAGATAATAAAATTTTTGCGTGAACTCCCCCATTAACGCGATCAGACTCTTCGTTGTCTGGCCCGGCGGCAGATAGCCAGGTTTGCCCTCAATACAAATAAATTCCATCCACACGCTTAGACCAGCTGAAACGTGTTATTTACATTATAATTATATTTTGCCGGACTGTCATGGAAACGTAATTTACAATATTGATAAGTTAACAGCCACCATTAAATTATGTTAACTAGAAATTAATGATTAGACGACCATTAAAATCATCACTGGTGTGTGCTTATATAAAAAAACACCAACTTTTTTAAAACCAAATTTCATATAACCATTCCTACGAGGGTTACTAATACGAACTAAGCTATCATGCAAAATAGCTTGATTTATTTGCAAAACACCTCAGTTGGCAACATTGCATATGTTATCAGGTTCGATTGCCCGATGGTACATGTTATCACTGTGGCCAACACAGGGCAGTGGGGACTTGTATACTTATCTTTATTTTATATTGATCGACGTTGTCCAATGAACCCGTGTTTGTTACAAAATACAGTTTTGTTTGTATCACCTGTGAACTATAGCTTGTTTTGTTTCTTACTTATTACTTACATGCTTAAGCAGGTCTTACCAATTGCACAGTCTGAAGTTTTTTCAACAACTTTTCGTGATATGAGAATCGCAATTATTTCTCTTAACAATATTCCGCGACCACAACTGCTGAAATGTGCCACGCCAGCACCACCCGAGAAGGTGAACGATAGGGGCTAACAGACACGCGGATGTAAGGCCCCTATCGCTCTTAACAGAAGCGTAAATATTAAGAACAGCTACTTATCGTATACCGACAAAACTATTGATTCTAGAGGTATAGCGTATTAATGGAATTATTTCTATAGTGGTTACTAGTAGTCGTACTAAAAAAAAAGTAGGTTAGTTTAGGTTAAGTTAGATTAGGTAACCTAACGTTATGTTAGGTAATGTTACCTGAATTAACTTTAACCTAACGATTGATTTTACGTAGGACTTCTTGTAATCACCATAGAAACATGTTCCATCGAACTGTACCTGTTAAATCTGTAGTTTTGCCGGTACACGACGATTACCAAGAGTTGTCCTCACCTGGCGCATTGACGGCTTTGCAGCGTGTTACGTTGCAATACTTTCTTATTGTGTATTGTTGTGTTGCGTGATTTTTGCTTTACTGTAATAGTAGTCGTACCAAACATTTGTGAGACGGTAAATAAGGTGAGTTGAGTATAGAATAATTTGTGAAATTAATTACTGTTGCAGGAGATACTTTTCTTACCAAAATGTAGATTCTTGTAGATTCATCGACAAAACGTATACACAGCATTGAAAATAGATATAGTGCACTTTATTGAAGATAATGAAATATATTAAAAGAACTTGATTATTTAATTAAAAAATCTCTCACCCTAGGTCAAACACATAGTTTAGGCACAATTTACCATAAGTAGAGAAAAAGTTGAGTTTGGTTAAAAATATATTGATACTAGGATCAAAGTTCCTCGGCTAGGGATAAAATTAAATTTTGGGTTCTATTATATATGTTGCTCAGTCGTAAAACATAACTTTTAAACTCAGGACCACTGGGTTTGAGCTCGTTGACAAAGATTAGGCACACCAAACTCTAATGGAATAAAATGTTACAATTTCATTTCAATTTTGTAAACGTAAAATTTTGTGAAATAAATTTTGATAGAAATATCTTAAGTCCGTATTTGAAGAGGTCGTCCTTGTCCACAAGATGGATATACATAGGGACGCTAGAAGCATAGATATTCAAAATTGATATTTTTACAACGTAGACCTGAAGTTCTCGGCGTCTTCATGACACTTCAAATTAGCCTAGATATTGCTACTGAAGTGAGCCTCTTCTTAAAATGGCCTAAAATTACACACATACTATCGTCTATCTAAATAAGTTCCCTGACCTAACCTTAGGTCGACGGTAGAAATAAAATGATGCATTTTCTGCTGGGCCGATTCTACCGCATGCTTCTTCCATCGCAATTCAGGGAACTCTTTCTCCTTACTCTTATCACATAACATACACTATCTATGTTCTCTTTCAAATTGGGACATGCCATTATACAAAAACTTTGAAAGCTAGAAAATTTTCATTGCTGTAATTAAGTGTCACGATATACAGTATGCATATAAAACTAAGTCTTGTACAAATATAAAAATTATTAAAACAACTAAAATTTTGCAGGGAGCTATGCAATATTTTTATGCTTGTGCAGTTGTAGCCTGCGACACTGTTCTTCTGTGTAGATAAATAGTCTTACAATGTAAAAATAACTAGAATTATATGTTATGCAACAATTTGGTAATATTAACATATTCATAAAATATATGCAATATTTTCAAAGAAGACTAGCATTGTGCTGTTTGGCTTCTCTTCGCAGTGAATTATCTCACGTAGCGATGCATGTATCTCAAGTTAAATGACTGGAACATCTACTATATATCACTGCAGCTGAGAATTTGTCTTCTCCAGGGAGCAGATAAGCGGTAAGTCAAGCTGCCTGAGCTTGGGGCAGTACTAATTTCCTCCTAAGTAGTTGCATTACAGGTTTTTTTATTAACGGGATTCTAAATAATGTATAGGATGGACGCCGGTACGGGACAGGTTTGAAACATTTTTTTTTTTTTTGGTTCGTGTAAATGTTTTCAAAGATGGGTGGGAAGTATTGAGGGAGTGTTGGGTGGGGGCATAGGAGTGAAGTTTGACAGGTTCTTGGTGTTCCTTTTCTCGTGCCGCAAGTTCGGTGAACTGTGAAACAAGGCGGGCGGCGCGGTGGCAGTAGCTGTGGAATGAGAGGAGAGGTGGGATGTGGTGGTGGAGGCGGCGCCCCGCGTCTATGCTGGCGCCTGTCTGTGACCTTCCCCTGACCTCCGACTGGCTGACCCCCCTGCCTGTTCTGACCATCCTGCAGGCATTGTGGAGGCCTATTAGTAAACAATGCCTACCTCTCTACCCTTCCTACATACCCCGGGTACCTTTCAAGTAGTGTTGCCAAAATGTGTGGAATTCCACAAAATGTGTGGAAGTTTGCTTGGAATGAGTGTCTTTGTGGAATTTGTGTAGAATGCTCAGTTTGAAAATATAAAGTTTTTTTTAAAAATAATATTATTATTTTTACGCGTAGCAACATGTATGGGAACATTTACGAACTAAAATTGAAAACTAAAGCGAGTGCTAAATAATATCCCCCCCCCCCCTCCTTGATGGTTCACTTTCCGCTGAATATTGGGTTGAACTCGCTTTGTCGAGTTGCCAAAATGGCACGTATGTAAAACCAGGATGTGTTATTTTTTCGTTCAGTTTTTCACTGTGTGTGTGGAATTATGTAGAATTTGGTTGCGGTGTCTGTGTATTTCGAGATGGTTCATCTGGTAACACTGCTGAATGGCGCATGAACATTGTTGCAGCATCTTAGGAGTGACCTGTTTCGATGTCTTTATATACGAAAAGGCAACAATTTTAAACTATGCTTCTCTTAATTTCCACCCCCCCCCCCACGAGATCATGCTTAGAAACGTGGTTTCTCGGGGGAAAACTTTTAACTTGTATTTAGGTTGCAATCATTCCAGTAAATTACTAATGTAAAAAAAAATACAGAAGTCCCGCCAAAAAAATAACATAAATGCAATGTTTAACGCATAATTAACTAAAATATAACAGGGAAATCTTTAGGTTAGGTTAGTAAGTATGTTCTTACTAACGTAATTTTTAGGTTAGGTTAGTGAGTTATTACTAACGTATTAACTTACTTAGCCAAAACTAACATAAGCTGACATGTTTTATTTAAGTATGTGTTAAATATTGCATTTTTTTCAATCTTTTGCGGGATTTTTTTCATAGCTAAAGTTCATATTACCTCCACTAAAAAAAATACATACGCATTATAGGACTGCACATCGGTTGCGAATTTTTACAAAGCATTGTGTTAGAAATAATTTTTGTTTTTTTTCCCCACCAATATGAAAAACCTACAGATCATGGTCTTAAGGGGCCTCCACACCTGCGCTTCAAACGCGTTGCAGCGAGCTACGGCTGTTCTTTTTTTGACGAAACTATTTATCTACGAAAAGAACACACACTTCAAACTACGTTGCTATAGTTTTAAAAATTCGGCACTTTTATTAGAAACATAGTTTTCGGACCCCTCAAAATGACCAAAAATGAGTTTTTTACAACACCGTATGTGGAAAAATAACAACCGGATTTGAAAAAACACAACTATAGAAACAAGTGTTAGACTTTGAACTATTCTGCTACAAGTAAAGTAATGTGGTCACCGCTTAAGTCCCATAATAAAAAGGACAATAGTGAAGCACTGCACGCCAGTTGAGTGGCTTGCGCGGAGAGGCGATAATGTATTACATACGTAGGTTAACGGCAACTTTACCGCCCTGCCTCACACACGCAAATGCAGCCCATCTAGGTAGGCTGAACATTTTCTGGAGGGCTGCAAACAATTTCCATGTTTCAGGTAAGATACATTTTGAAAAAGAAGACATGAGGCTTCGCGAAAATGAGGCGGCACCTCAAATACGAGTCAAGCGTGTTAACCACGCGACCCATTAAATTGCGTGAAGGGGTAATAGAGTTTTCTACAAGCACTATAACCTCTCAGTGTTTTGTTTCTTCTCCTCTATCTCAGTATCGGAAACACTTTTCTACGTACCGTCCTGAGTTGAAACTTGTGTTGTGTAGATCGGTACGGAAGGTATCTCCGCTCTACAAAACGAACGGTAGAGATGGAGAGGGAATAAAAAGACTGGAAGAGGGCAGATAATGCTACACGGAATGTGATTGGTCGTGGGGGAGGCGTAGTACGTGCTCGGCATACGTGCCACTGGTCTGTATGCTACGAAAACATAGTCGTCGTCGAGAATAGACCTTGCTTGTCCTTGGGATTCTTTATACAGCTGCACCCGAAAGTGTCGTGGCTAACCTGGTTGGTTGGTAGCGCGGAATTATACCAACTGTACTCTAGCAAACAATTACTAACATTAAGGGCGCGGAATACCGCAATTTTCATCATCATTATTTTATATTTGTACTAGATATTTTTTTACTTATTTTAGATACAAAATTTGACTAAATTTGGCTCTTATGAAATTTTTTTACCTCTCATAGTTTTCGCGTAATGGCTTGTTAAAGTCATATTTTGCATGTTTCCGTTTTAAGGACTACACTAAAACCAATTGATATACCAAACTAAAAAAAAACACAGTGAATAAAGATATAGCGGACTACAATGACATGCTCATAAAATTAAAGAATAAAAATTATTTGTATTAAAAAAAAAATATTAATTTTTTACATTTTTACTTTCAGTCTCGGCATTTTTTAAAAGTGCAAATAATTTTTATTCTTTAATTTTATGAGCATTGTCATTGTAGCCTGCAATGTCTTTATCTACTGTGATTTTTTTTTTAGTTTGATATATCAGTTTGTTTTAGTGTAGTCGTTAAAACGGAAACTTGCAAAATATGACTTTAACAATTCATTACGCGAAAACTATGAGAGATAAGAAATTTCATAAGAGCCAAATTTAGTCACATTTTGTGTCTAAAATAAGAAAAAAAAAAATATCTGGTACAAATAAAAAATAAAAAAATGGTGATGAAAATTGCGGTAGACCGCGCCCTTAACACCTAAGTGTGGTGTAAGAGAAAAAACTGAGCATAGATTGTCACGTTAATTGCAGTTGTAAAGTGCAGGGTTGGGTATGCACCCGCGTGTGCTTCGCGTTGTAACCAGCTTGTACGAGAGAACTCGCCACCCACCGAGACGATCCGGGTTTGATTCCCGGCGAGGCCGGTCCCCGGATTTTCGCATGTTGGAACCGTGCCGGACGATGCCGCTGGTCGGCGGGTTCTCTCGGGAGTCTTCCGTTTCCCCCGTCCCTTCATTCCGGCGCCACTCCACACATCATGTCACCCCGCAGCAGTGCTTAAGACCTCGACGTTAGTGCTGACCAAAATCTATGCGTTGATTCATTAATTAAATTTTCATAACTGTCTCGGGGTAGCGCTTGCAAGAATTTCGCTACCATCTCCAGTGAATATAATGTATTCCGTGTCGTGTTTTGCTCTCTGCTGTATTCACTTGTACCCAGTCAGTCAGCGAGAGTGCTATTTCTGCTGTGCCACCTAGGAGTGCATGAGTCCATTTCATGAAATACAAGTACAAACGCAGTGAGGCTATTCCCCATCCAAAATGGGATAGCAAACATTGCACGAACAACGTCGTACAGTATTTAATAAAGGAGATATCCGCCCTTGAAAATCGGCATTCGAAATGGTTTCGACTGAAAATAATGATACTATATTAAAGTAAACTTCTGTAAATTATGGTGTTACTTTACGTAGACTTTAAGCTTTTGCATTATACTGTGGAGTTTTTAAAATTCCATACATTGAAACGAAAAGGAGGTAGTATGTTTTATCTAGCCAAGATGTGTGTAACCCTAACGTTAATTTTTATTATTTGCATGAAAGTAATTTTCATACTAAATGCACAATACACGTCGCCTTCATGGAACATTTAACATGAACTGTTTCGATCGCCGGTAATGTTCTATTAGTTGAAAGCATTTTAGGTTGCGATTTTTAAGGGCGGATAACTCCCTAATGAGTTATTTACTGTAGGTTATTATTCCAATTTGGATAGGGAGTAACGTCACAACGTTTGTACCGGTAGTTGAAGAACAACCTGTGTTTTTCTTCTGGTCGGATAAGGCGTGTGGTAACCCGACGTCCCTATATCTCTAGTCGGCACTTAACCGAGATTTATTTGAACTAGGCCCCGGGCAGAAGTGGTTGTGTGGGCATGTTGGCGTGTCGTTTACCCCTGCCTTGTGGTAAATATAACCCTGCAGATAGGTGGGGTGTCACTTGGCCGCCTCTGGAATGTCTTAGCTGGCACCGCTCACCAGGAAGCCTAGGCTTTAGGAAATGTGTGTGGATGTGGGTTCTCTAAAGGAAGGGAAGGGGGGAGGGCACCAGAGCTTGGCACGGGGCGACGATCGCCGGTCGCTGGAGCTGTGTTGCCAGACGCAGCAATATCAGCTGAAAAAATTCCTTTGCAGGGAGTAACAAAAAAAACAAAATTTCCTCCATAAAATCTTGGTACAGAACATTCACTGTAATGTCCGCACTTTTAAAGGCCCTTGCAACAACATCTAACCTTTAAGAGTGCGTGGTAGATAAATAAACGCCGAAAACATCCATTTATTTCTACGCTTTTTTCGAAGCAAATATGGATAAAATACTCAATGACAATCCTAGATAATGGTATTTGCCAACTTTATGAGTAAATATTTATCCAGAATTACTAATTCGTTACGCGTGATCTCTTGCACCGCAGTTAAATGCACGAGGTTCCGGCGTCAGATATTGTGCCTCAGAAATTCGTAACACTGGAAACAATTTTGTTTGTAACGTTGGCTAAAACCATTGTCTAGGATTGCTATTGTTTAATTTTCGCAAATTGGCTTCAAGAAACCAACAGTTATTGATTAATTCTTTTAGCGTTGAATTATGTACCACGCCCTCTTAAGAGATAGTCACCATATTGAATTTTTGTATTTTGTGTCATAACGTTTCTTCTTGGTAAATTTATGCAACTTTAACCTAACTACAGAATGTAATATGTATTAAGAACATTTCAGACGACATAAATATCTATTTTTCGTTACTGTTATTACAGATTGAATTCCAGACAGAAAATTCTTATTACTTTAATTCGGTGGCTTTGTAATACAGTCCGTTCGGACTCATTCTGTATATTTTATTTTGGCTGTAGACTTAAACTTCTTAAAAGTAGTAAAATTTATAAACCATGTTCATTAGTCACATACGAATGTTTTATGTTAACGTTTGGTGGGAAGATAAACATTTGCGAAAGATAACAATTAGCAGCACTCACTGGAATACAGCGCATATTTTTGCTCAAACCCTGAATACCCATAATGGCAACCTTGATCATGCTCTAGGGCGCATGTACGAGAAGTTGCGTAGATATAGTGAAATATGTGTTATTTATTTAAATTATCTATTTATATGGTCAGTTTAACATTTCCTCGAACAGCACAAGGCACAAGTAGGGGTAGTAGGTACATGGGAGGAAAGGGTAAACGAGTCGGCGAAGGTGTAATTTAAGGAACCTTTTCCAACATTCCTGGAGTGATTTCGAGAAACCCTGGAAAACAGAATGAGTGAGTGAAAGAGAAATTTTGGTCAGTGCTCAACATTGATGTCTTTACCGCTGGTGAGGGGTGACATGAGGTGGGTATGGAGCAGCACCGGAATGAAAGGGCGGGGGAAACGGAAGATCCCCGAGAAAACCCGCCTACCTGCAGCATCGCCCGGCACGATTCCCACATGTGAAAATCCGGGGACCGACCAATCAGGATGGTCGGAGCCGGGGATCGAACCCGGATCTTCCCGAATGTGAGGAGAGTATTTTGCCACTGCTTCACTACGCTCTGGTATGTGACTATGAATGCTTCTACATAAAATTTAGTAAATACTATGACAGGCCCTCAACTGGTTTCGCATATTTCCACTAACTTAATACATTTAGTTATTTCATAGGTAGCATAAACAAACAGTTAATATAGCTAGATTCGACGTACCAGGATGAAAGAAATTGGCACCGTAATTCTGGTATGTCTGGCAACGTTGCTCTGGAGTGTTACTTTGGACGCGGTCCAGATACACCGGCTACTCAGCCTCCGGATCGCCTCTCTAATGAAGTGAAATCGCCGACTTATCTCGTGGCCTGCCGATATTATTTTCCAGGCCACACCCGCGTCCACTTAACCTCTTACGTCGTTTGGCAGAGTATAAACCTGGTCCCATTATATTCTACCAGTTTTTTTATAGCGAAGTTCTTAAGAACATGTGTTTCTTTGCACAATTCGTGTCCTCAGTCCAGAACCTTTTTAGCAGGGATTTCCGATTGCTTAGACTTTAAAATATTTGGACATTTTGAGCTACCCTTAAAGTTTAATTTTTTTAAATTCAAAAAACTCACATCGGGCGTGAATATATTTCCCCGCAATTGAAACAAAACATTTATCTATAATGCAATTCAGTACAACAGCTATGAACCAGTAATCCTGATTTTGAAGTATTGCAGTTGAAAATAAGTTTTTGACTCCAAAATGCCATGATGCTCTCTACTTTTAAACAAATTATGATAAAAATGACGCTCGTCTAAAAATGCATATAATAAATCCGTACCTTGGATGCATAAGACGCTATATCCGCTTTTTGTCAAAATGCACTTTTACCGCACGCAATCCTAAGTTCTTTCTAGTGGCATGCAACACGGTCCTTGTTGTGTCATAAAATAAATTTTTGGGCACTTAATAACTGAATTTACTAGCGATTCACACTCTTTAAACTGCCCTTCTGAAATATATACCTCTGAAGCACAGAAATATGAAGTTGGGGTAAGTATAATCTAGTCTTTTTTAATTTTTAATCTGCGTTGCGTGGGCATAGAGGCGCTGATTTCCCAATTTTTAAGGCTCACCTTCCAGTTACCGAGTAGGAAATGCTCCCTGCAAGAGTTATATTATTTAATCATATTTCGAGAATGTCACTACTAGATTTCATAGCAAAAAAGTAACGGTAAGTATTTCGAACTGAAGTGTTTTGTTTATATACGACATTGCTACCGTACGTTGCTGAGTAGCAGAGAACTCACAGTAAAGCCTAGTTTACGTCAACGATAACGTTGTTAATAATACGTTTTTTCATCAAAGTTATTAACTTTGTTAATATTTATAAAAGAGTTAATAACACTTGGTACCAACATTTTGTTGTTATTTACATATAATGTGGCAATACAGTAATTACACATTTTCAGGAGAGATAGAGTACAGCCAGACGATGGGAAACAAATTCTTGCGACACAAATCACAGGAAAGAAAGCACACGAACAAGAGGAGAAAACATGTTTATTAATCCTATAATACAGCAAAAATGCTGGAAAGTCTTTGGCTGGTGATGACGATACATCTCTCTTTATGTTCTTTTTTCTTAGTTTTTTTGCTGTATTAAGAATAATAAACATGTTTTTCTCCTCTGGTTCGTGTGCTTTCTTTCTTGTGTTTTGTGTCGTCACTACCGCGTCAGGAAAGCGTTTCCGACCATGCATTGTTATGTGATTTCCCATCACCTGGGTGTACTCTATCTCTCCTGGAAGTTTGTAACCTCTGTTCTAATACACCCTCTCCTGAGATGTCGTACTAGAATTGTGCTGTTCACGTGACACAACTTGTGTGACGGTCTGGGGTCTACACATGTGGACGCAGTCACACCTCACTTAGGCGCCTAGCGTCTTCTGACATGTCGCCGGCGGACAACCGTAGACGCGGCGTTTATTCCTGGACAAGTCGCGTTCCTGGTATAGCCGACAGCCACTCCTATACTGTCACGATGACATGCTTCTTGCGCCCGACATATCTCCTCTGCTGCGGAATTTCTGGCACCGTGTCTAGCCTCCAGGCTCTACGCTAGGCAGTCGTCGTTGCGCTGTGTTCCTAAATACTTTTTTTTAACAAAATTATCCCATATATGTGTATTGTGCCATTGTAAGAAAAGAAAACCCTTTTGACAATGAAGAAATGTCATTTTTACGGCAACGGGATCATAAAAAACATCGCTTCTAAGCTTTCCAACATAGCTAAAAACGGCAATTTCAGGCTGCAGTTCTTCAAAGAGTGCTACCCGGATGTATGTGAAACTCAAATATAAGCGTGTTCTGTACTTTTGTACAAACTTTCCGACAGTAAAGATATATGGTCGCCGCTTAAGAGGGCGTGGTACATAATTCAACGCTAAAAGCATTCATCTATAACTGTAGGTTTCTTGAAGCCAATTTGCGGAAGTCAAAAAACAGCAGTCCTAGCCAGCGTTTTGAACAAAATTGTTTTCAGTGTTACGAACTTCTGAGGCACAATCTCTGACGCCGGAACCCCGTGCATTTAACTGCGGCGCAAGAGATCACGCGTAACGAATGAGCAGTTCCGGATAAATATTTACTCATAAAGTTGGCAAATACTATCTAGGATTGTCGTTTTGTATTTGATCCATCTTGGCTTTGGAAAAAGGGTAGGATTCAATTTATGTTTTCAGCGTTATCTACCACGTGTCCCGTAGTTAAAAATGGGTCGGTGGCAATCTTGCACGCTAGTTCAGCGCTTGGTTCGTTGAGGCGATGCGGCATTTGATGTGCGTTTCAAGGTCGCCCTTATTAGCTCAGTCACTTCTGAGCCTCTAATGACCGTGGTGTTCGAGGGGTCAGACCTCTCGCCTCTCACCTAGGCCACCCGGGCTCGATTCTCGGCGGGGTCAGTCCCCGGATCTTCGCATGTAATCCGAGTAGAGTTTTCAAACGTCCACAAGTCACTAGGCTGTGAAGTGTTTACCGACATAGTTGTAATTCTGCTTCATGTTAGGAAGCATATGAAGTTCTAATTGACGAGTTTGACAAGAGTAAAGGGGTCTAACAAAATTAGAGAAGTTGAATATTCTAGTAGTAGAAAAAAAATTGATTTTCAACATTTTGCTGGAAAAGAGTTATTTTAGCTTTTTAATTTTGTTTGCAAAGAATTTTTTTTTTTTTCGTCGTCACGAAAGCTCTCTAAATCGGAAATTACGAATGATTTCTCACCTTACCGATAGAAGCGCAAATAGCGGAAGAAATAGACCTTATCAAACTAATAACAATGAGCTTCCTAACCCAGTAAAACTAACCTAAACGTAACCTATGGGTTTCAAGCAAACCTTGCCACGGGCATTGGCGTACTGGAAACTGTTGATTGAGTGTAAAGTCATGTTTCGTTGTTGAGGGAAACCGAAGTTTGTAGTTCAAGTTTCGTAACGAATGTTAGGTTTCGTGTGCTGTATAAATAGCGAAACTGGGGTTTCAGGAGGTGCGAGTAATATAGTGATCAACAAAATTGTTCACCAACACATACGATATATACAAAATATCGTCATCTTAAGCGTTTCTAAACGATGTTTTTTTCTAGATGTACTGAATGTTTATACAAGCATTACTTGAGTTTTAAAAAACGGTACATTATTTTGAAAAACGCTCTCCCAAAATTATGCATAGTATGACTGTCCACGATCTCAAATTTTTCAAAGCACTTGGTTAAAAAAATATTTGAGTTATTTGCAATGGTTTGAAATAAATGATGAATCATGACCTTAAAAGCGTGCCCTTGAAAGCCGTTGACTGTCATTGCTTCTTTGACATGGATTTCCCTCGTTATCTCTGCACCAAAGCCTAATTCAGGAGCATGTCAAGCCCCCACACTGAAAAATATTTAATGTAAAATAAAATAAATTACGTATTTTTTCAGTGTGACCAAATAGAGTGCCCAAAATTTAAACTGTATATAAATTTTCAACAATTTTATACTTTGTCATAAACGAGGGAAATATAGCATCCTCAACAACCAGTATTATATTGCCCTTTATTAGGAAATACGATACAATCAGTTCAAAATAATGGCCGTCGTTTACGTATCAAACAGTGGTTAAATTATCGTTAAAATCACCCCCTGTGTGTCGAACTGTTGTACATTAGTGATGCAGCTAGAAGCATTACCGGTAAACTTGTAAGATGTACGGTCAAAACCACCAAACAGAGCACATTATTTCCCATAAAATTTCCGCGAATTTACACACATTATTACATCACAATACTGTATAAATGTCACAGCTAATTAAAAGTATTTCAAGTAAATTTTCAAGCTGTACAATATATATTGGAAAGGCTTTTCTGTTTCTTTATTAAAAACCAACTGTGTTCATCCAGACAGAACCTCTAGTAGCACCAATAATACTATTCCAAGTAATATGAGTGCTTTTAAAATTCTGGATTACGTTTTTCCTTCCAGCCAACTTTTATCTTTCTGCCTCTTTTTACTATAAACGTAGCAGTGTTAATGATTCGCCGTACTTTAAAAGTCAGTTCATTAAAATCGTCACATTAGCAATAACTCTTAATAGTTTTATATGACAGATAGGCTACAAGTTTCATTGACACTCCAGACGCACGACAGGGCTCTTCGAGACGGTAAATAGTGAGCCGCTCTCAGATTTTAGATTAAGTCTCCCACGGGCGTTGAAAGAGCAGGGTCACGCTACTATCAGTTTTCATCACGTAACTCGACACCTCCACATGGCAGCTTGTAGCGTTTTAGAAGGGGATGCGCATTTGTAACCGCTGACATACGCCACTAGTCGACAGTTCCCATTGCTATAAACTAAGTAGCCTAGTTGCGAGAAGGAGAAGTGCCACTGTCTGCTTACAACGTAATATTTGATGTACATGAAATATTTGTGTTTTAGTGTAGGAAAGATGTTGGTAATTTTTATATAATCCTTCATTTTTAGTAATTTTTTTTATAAATACAAAAATGTTCTTTTATGTTTTTTGTAATTTTTAAGACGTAGCCCGTGGCATTACATTTCATTATAAATTTACAGTAAGTGCGTTAATTTATGTTGGGTACATACTCTCTTAATATGCAAATTTTGTCTTATGACATGCCGTTATGTGTGTACTACGCATGCTAGAATTTTTTTCTAAACAGGGAAATGTGCTCACTAGTAACGTCTATACAACCAACATAATTTCGTAGAAATATAAAATTATGAATTTCAAACTTGTCTAAAAAAAAATAAGGAATTTAAATTATTATTATTATTATTACTGACCATTCTGTTTTCAAAAGTTTTAACACTTTACCGTGATCAAACTAAAAATTGTTATTTATACCAACTGTCAAGTTGGCGACACTGCCCTTGCTCAATTGTGTAGAAGGTGAAGATTGTAAATAAAATAGTTACGCGAGATTGGCTGTACTGCATTTAGCGTGTCAACTCGTGCAGATTTACCCGGCCTTGATGAAGACCGCGCGACGTGGCTCGACACACTTGAAATTTATGGGCCGCTAACGAAGTGTTGTTTGCAGGCAGAATCCTTGCTTGGCCATGCGCTGAACACGTGCTGTGTTGATTAGCCACTCGTATAGGGTAGCTAGTCTCTCAACCGTCCTTTTAACGTTTTTTTAATATATGTAGGCTTATATATACATACATACATACATACATACATACATACAAACGATGTTACAAAAATGTACGGCCAAACTTTCAGGAAACATTCCACACACAAATAAGGAAATACGTGATATGGACATATGTCCGGAAACGCTTGATTACCATTGTAGAGCTCAATTCCTTACATCTCGTTAAATGTCACCGTAAAAAACATTTCGTACAGACACAGTTCCAATTACCCAATGGAATGTTTCGTTAGAATGTACGTTACTTCCTAGGATCACCGCCAGGTGGGCGACGTGACGGAAGGTAATCGTGACTGCTATGCGTCTCTTCAACTCTCATGAAATGATGGACTGGAAGCACACAGGAACAGACAGTACCAGCATTACGTAACACACGTTCTGAAATGAAATGTTCAAAATGACTTCCGTGAGCGAGGATACATGTATCTACCCTCCGCGCAGGAATCCCTGATGCGCTGATGTATCCCTGGAGTATGGCGTATTCTGTCACAGCCTTCCACGATACGGGCGCGAAGACTGTCTGCATCTGGTAGTGGGGTTGCGTAGACAAGAGCTTTCAAATGCCCCTATAAATAAAAGTCCGGAGGGTTGAGGTCGGGAGAGCGTGGAGGCCAAGGAATTGGTCCACTTCTACGAATCCATCGGTCACCGAATCTGTTAGTGAGCAGTGTACGAACAATGCGACTAAAATGTGCAGGGGCTCCATCGTGCATGAAGTACATGTTGAGTCGTACGTGTAAAGGCACATGTAATAGCAGCACAGGTAGAGTATTCAGTAAGAAATCATGATAACGTGCTCCGTTGAGTCTAGGTGTAAGTACATAAGGCCCAGCCAAGAGGTCACCAACAATACCGGCTCAACGTTCACAGAAAATCTGTGTTGATGACGTGATTCCACAATCGCGTTAGGATTCCCATAAGCCCATACATGTTGATAGTGAAAATTTTCAATCTGATCTCGTTGAAATGAAGCATCATCCGTAAACAGCACATTGACACTAAAATGAGGATAGACACATTGTTGAATGTACCATTCACAGAAGTGTACACGTTGAGGCCACTCAGCTGCCATTAGTGCCTGCACACGCTGCACGTGGTAGGGATACAGCAGGTTCTCATGTAGCACTCTCCATTCAGTTACATGGTCAACGTTACCTTGTGTAGCAGCAACTTCTCTGACGCTGACATAGAGTTGTCGTCCACTGCACGAAGAATGGCCTCTTCCACTGCAGGTGCCCTCGTCGTTCTAGGTCGTCCTCAGTCGCTAGTAATATACTGGGATGTTCCATAGTCCCTAAGACGCCGATTAATCGCTTCAAACGTTTTCCTGTCGGGGCACCTTCGTTGTGGAAATCTGTCTCGATACAAACATACTGCTCCACGACTATTACCCTGTGCTAATCCGTACATCAAATGGGCATCTGCCAACTCCGCATTTGTAAACATCACACTGCCAGCAAAACAAGTAGGTGATGAACATTAAGCGAGTGATGCAATGTTCTTAATGCTACGACTGTACAGCAATGCGTGGCGTGTCAACACAAGCAATGCAGTCGAGATTACCTTCCGCCAAGTGGCCCACCTGGCGGTGAACCTAGGAAGTAAAGTACATTGTAAAGAACCAATCCACTGGGTATTTGGGACATTTTCTGTACGAAGTGTTTCTTACGATGACATTTAACGAGATGTAAGGAATTGAGCTCTACCATGGTAACTAAGCGTTTCCGGACATATGTCCATATCACATATTTTCTTTCTTTGTGTGTGTGGAATGTTTCCTGAAAGTTTGGCCGTACCCTTTTGTAACTCCCTCTCTCTCTCTCTGTGTGTGCGTGTGTATATATATATATATATATATATATATATATATATATACGTATATATGTGTATTTATATACACACATATGTGTGTGTATGTTACTGCTTGTAATTCAACATTTATAATAGTTATCTTACGTATTGTATGGTTGGCAGCGAATTGTCGAATGTAGCTCCGCGTGTTTTCCTATCTAACCACAGTACAGCTGAAATAAAATCAGCTGAAATCGGAATACTGGAGTTTTATGTAGTTCATACTATACAGGTTGCTACGGACTGCACAATTGATCTTACAAGCGCAAACATCAAGTGACGTGTCCAGAGAGGTTAGACATTTCCCGTCGTTAACCGCTACGTGCGGAAAGATACAAATAGGCTGAAAATAGAAATTTAGCAGGGATATTTCAGGTGCTCACTTTATCCCGAACCGTCTGTACCGTGTAAGAGTGTCGCTAAACGGCACATGTATTCCATTATCGCCTCTTCGCGCAAGCCACTCAGATGGCGTTCAGTGCTTCACTATCATCCTATTTCCTATGCGACTTTAAGCGGTGATCACATTATTTTATTTATGGACAGCATAGTTTTAAAGTCTTACGCTTGTTCCTATAGCTATAGTTGTGTATTTCGAATTCGGTTGCTATTTTACCAGATACGGCAGTCATGAAAAGCAATTTTTTACCATTTTGAGGGGTCCCAAATTGAGGTTTCTAATTAACGTGCCGAACTTTTCAAACTACAGCGACATAGTTTGAAGTGTATGTTCTTTTAGTAGACACATAAATGTAATGTGCGTTTAAATAGTTTCGTCAAAACAGGAATAGTTGTAACTCGCTGCAAAGCGTTTGAAGCGCAGGTAGGGAGGCCCCTTAAAAACGTGTTACGCTGGTATTGTCTACATATGGGCCGCGGCGGCCGAGTGGTCAGACCACTAGCCCCCCACCATGGCGGTATGGGTTGGATCCTCGGCGGGTCCCGTCCCGATTTTCACATGTGGGAATCGTGCTGGACGATGTCGCTGGTCGGAGGATTTTCACGGGGATCTCCCACTTCCTCGTTGTAGGGCATCATTCCATATCCATCAGGGCAAACAGATGCCTATACGGGCGCCCATTAATAAATCTGCATCCGTTGGTTTGGTACCCTGGATTTCGGTGACCGATGGATTGGTAGAGATGGACGAATTCCTTGGCATCCACGCTCTCCCGACCACAACCCTCTGGACTTTTATTTATGGGGGCATTTCTTGTGCCCTCCTCATACGAAATGTATTTTATTATCTGTATATATTAAAATTAATAATATTTATTTGAAGTGTTTATGTTTTCTTTATTGGGATTTCCTCTCGTTGTCAATGACGTCAGCCATTTTGAGATACCCTAAAATAATTGTTGTCATAAGCATGCGGCAGTTTAAAAATTACGGAAGGACAGTTTATAAGTGTATGTTCTCGGTGTAGATAAACGTTATGGGAATAAGTTAAGCTATTTCCAGTAAACAAGAAAGGCTGTGCAGTTTATGTGCCAGACACATATGCCCCTGAAGTTAACTTGCAGTATCTTGCGCCTATTCAGCTTACTAAACTTACGATGGACTTGGTAAATGTAGTCTTTATTATTCTACCGAGCGAGGTTACGCAACGATAACACGTTAAACTCGCAGTTGTTAGGACCTGGGTTGGATGCCCGACTCCGGCCATCCTGTTTTCAGTGTTTCCCGAAATCGCTCCAGACGAATTCTGGGATGGTTCCGTAACAAAGGCCATGGCTGATTCTCTCCTATTTCCTGTCATTATATTGGACCTATGTGTGTCACAGACTCTAATGCCCTCGCTGTAAACGAGATGTATTGCTCTTGCAGCTTCACTTTTGACATGAGACAAAAAGTTTGTTAAATACGAAATACTTGTCAGCCAGATTCTAATCTGTTATCAGTGACGCCATGATATTCGTTCAAGCACCGTGATAGTGTTCCGAATTACGTTCTTTAATTTATCGCAATGCGATAAGTTCGTATAGTCTGTTCACTTTAAACTGAGCACTCACCGACACTTTTAATATAGAAAGACTGTATTTTATTGGAGCCAAATATGTTAAGTTTTGAGATTGGGGGAATTTTTGCACTGTGTTTCTTGTTCCATGGAAGTTTTCAGGTCAAAAATATTTAAGGTGATTGCAAAATGGCCGAAAAAAAAAAAACTAAGCCGTGAACAGTCAATAGCGCCTCATGGTCGAGTATTTGTTCAGTCGTCCTCGGTAGAGTTTGGAAAATTTCGCGGATTCAATTACTTGCATGTTAGAATCCACTATCTTATGTATACTCGAGCCCCGACCATTTGTCCATTAGCTGCTACTCACTGGAACAACAGACAATGAATGCAAGGGCGTCGTAAAAGGGGGGGGGGGGGGGCGGAAGGGACACGTCCCCCCCCCAAAAAAAAATTTCGTAGTTTTTAAGATTTTTTTTTGTGATTAAGATTTTCTTCAGTTGTATATTAAATATTTTGATGCAGAACCTCTTTAAATAGCAGCATTTTGCACCTTAAAATATAAAATTTCCCGGTGGAGGACTCCTACATACCCCTTTATTACGTAGGTTATATGTACACTTTCTCTACCAGTTACGTCCCCCCCCCCCCCAAAAAAAAAAATCAAATGCTTACGACGCCGATGAATGAAAGAATAGAATAGGCTTGAGTATGAATAGAACAACAGATTCTAGCATACGGGTAATTGAATTTGCGAAATTTTCCTGGCCCTAGTTTTCGGTCGTCGATGATGTGTTGCACTGCCACGGCGGCGCAGACGAAATATTAAATAGTAATACAGACGTGAAATGACGTGGCGGCTTATTTGATACGGGCAAACTACGCAGCTTATTGGCTGCCCGATGCTGTTGGTACCAGCCCCGTCTATGTTTGGCTCCTGCATGTTACTGCAGGTTTCTTATTGGCCTGGAGGCCACGGTTGACGCAGTGGCAAGAGCACTCTCCTCCCACGAAGACGATCCGGGTTCGGTTATGGTGGAGTCGGTCCCTAGATTTTCCCCCGGACCCTTCATTCCGACGTTGAACCATAATAAACATATTGTCGCCCCTCACCAGCGCTAGAGATGTACGCGTTTACGTGGCAAAATTAATAACTTTATATTTGCATTGCTTAGAGATCACTTTATAGACGTTAATTTTTACTACATTTTCCGCTTTGTAAAAGTTTAACTTTAATATTTTTCGCATCGTGGCATGACAGTCAAAATTTGGAAGTTACGTAAACGTAGTAGCTAATAACAAAAACCGTATCTTACAAGAATGAAATAATTTACACTGGAATGAGATATTATGAGCAATGTGATGAAATATTTAAAAACACACAATCCGTTTCATTTGTACTTTTTAAAAATTCTGAAAATAATAATTTGACCCATTTACTGAAATTTTTTAAAGTGAGTGAGTGAGAGATTTTTGTCAGCGCTTAAAATCGAGGTCTTTAGCACTGGTGAAGGGTGACATGAGGTAGGTATGGAGCAGTGCAGGAATGAAGGGGCGGGGGAAACGGGAGATCTCCGAGAAAACCCGCCTACCAGCGGCATCGTCAGGCACGATTCCCACATGCGAAAATCCGGGGACCGACCCCGCAGGGAATCGAACCCGGATCGCCTTGGTGGGAGGCGAATAGGGAAATTTTAAAAAAAATGACAAGTATTTTATCACATTGCCCATGATATCTAATTTCAGCGTAAATTATTTCATTCGTGTAAGACACTTGGTTTTTGTTATTACTTTGTTCCCGTAACTTACAAATTCTGGCTTTGACATGCCGCTATAGGAAAACTATGAGAAATAAAAAAATTTGCAAGCGGAAAATGTAGTTACAAGTAACGACTATATGACGATCACTATGCCATGAGAATATGAAATTATACATTTTTGTCCCGTGAACACCTGTACGTGCCGACCAAAATCTCTTCAATCAGTCAATCCTATTGGACTGGCAGACGGCTTGCAAGGCAACCGCCTTAAGCTGATGGCGGCACATGTTTCCGTCATGCATAGGGACCTCTGATTTTCGCGAAAAGAATGTTGCTCCACTTTGTTTCAGAGACTTACGTGCACATCTGCAGTTCTGCTTCATAATCAGTGAGTGGACGTCTTAGATCTGACGTGTCTTGGGGTTTTACTGGCAAATCACAGACTTGTGAAGTTGTAGTAACGTTATTGTGATTGGCAAAGTCAAATGAGAGATATCGCTTCACAAAGACACGCTGCCAATAACCATGAAGCAGAATCCCTAGCCATGCAGTTGGCCAACGAAACAAATTTCCGGCGTGCGTTAAGTCGTTCTACCGGCTGCTTTACTTCTGTATGAGTAAATAATCTATATCCACGGCGTGGACAACGGCGAGGATGACTCTCAACATAGTCCCCGCCATTCAGGAGCCAGGCTTCTCGACCGCGTGACCAGTCGCGCGTGTCGGCCGTATCTCGCTGTCCCCGTTGCCCGACGTCACGCGGGCAGAAGCAGTACGTCGAGACGTCTGCTGTCGACATAGCCAAGCCCCGTCATCCAGTGGTGGCAGTGCATCCGTCAGGCTTTGTCTCGGGAGATAACTTTGTGTAAGGCGACCGCATGGGTGAATGTTTTATGAGCCTTAGAAGTGCGGAAGCGACAAGGACGACCCAGCGCGCGCATCACGCTACCCATAGCTTCTAGACAAAACTTACGAGGGTTTTTTCTTCAACCTCCGATAGACTGTAATAAAAAAGCGGGAATGAATTAGGAAATTATTTTAATGTCAAAGGAAACGTACATCTTTACACTACTTTTCCACATAATCACCGTGAAGATTGAGGCATTCGTCGTACCGATGCACCAGCTTGCTGATATCCTCTGCAAAGAATGATGCCTCCTGCCTATTCAGCCATGTTTTAACAGTGTCCTGCAGTTCATCATGGGTGTTGAAGCGTCGTCCTCCAAGCCACTTTGTCAACCTGGGGAGAAGGTGGAAGTCACTCGGTGCCAAATCCGGACTGTAAGGAGGGTATCGGCAAGCTGGTGCATCGGTACGACAGATGCCTCAATCTTCACGGTGATTATGTGGAAAAGTAGTGTAAAGATGTACGTTTCCTTTGACATTAAAATAATTTCCTAATTCATTACCGTTTTTTTTTTAATTACAGCCGATCTTAGATTGAAAAAAAATAACCCTCTTACAAGTTAACTGGTGTGCAGTCTCCTCGACGAGTACTCGCCTGTATCAGACGTACAGTGGCGAACTTATCATGTTATGACGTATTATCATAGTTTAGGGCGTTCCAGCAGGAAAAATAATCATAATTTTGTATTTGAATGAAACAGTCTTAGTTTTGTAGACCTAGCTTGAGAGTACATTATCCTCTTACAAACAAAAAAAGCTCAGGCAGTTTTCCAATAGCTGCATTTCAAAGTCAAAATTCGCATGTTTTTAGTCTATACTGCCCGAAAATCAAAGAACATAATGAAACGAAATAATTCCTAGCAAGAGTACAAATCATGGACTAGGGCTTTTAGTACATAAAAATCCAATACAAAATATTATTGTGTTTAAAAAAATTTCTAAAGGTAGCAAAAATATTCGCCTATTTCAAAAAACTTTTAAATAATGCAATACATTGTAAGAGTGGGTTTTTATGTAGCCTATATTAAGCCCTAGCCCGTGACATGAACGTTTACTGTGAATTATTTCGTTGCATTATGTTGATTAGTTTTTGGGGTTGGGGGGATGGACTAAAAACATGAAAAATTTAACTTTGAAGTGCCATTATGGAAAAACTGGCTGAGCTAAACTTTTTTTGTAACAGGATAATATATTCCAAAGTAGTCTACCAAACTATCACTGTTTCACACAAATATAAAATTGGGATTCCCCCCTCCCCTTCTTGTACGCCCCTTAAAGTTGTATTGTACACACTTATATCCTTCAAACGATTCTGCGCTAAGATACACATACGTAACAAAGACTATCAAATCTTAAAAGGCCGCAGGGTGGTCAGACCACTCGCCTTCCCCGACGGGGTCGGTCCCTGAATTTTCGCACGTGGAAATTGTGCCGGACGATGTCGCTGGTCGGCGGGTTTTCTCGGGGATCTCCCGTTTCCCCCGCCCTTCATTCCGGCACTGCTCCATACTCACCTCATGTCATCCTTCACCAGCGCTAAAGACATCTATGTTAAGCGCTGACCAAAATCTCTCTCTCTTGTTTAATTATTAAAAATGTTTCCAACGCGTTTATCTACCAAAAGAAGACACACTTCAAACGGTGTCCCTGTGATTTAAAAAAAATGTCGTCCGCTAATTAAAAACCTCGTTACTAATCTCAAAAGTGCTAAAATGACTTTCACGTTGCTGTAGCTGAGAAAATATCAACCGTAATCGTAAAACCAGATCATAGAAGCTTGCATTGTAATTTACCGCATACATACCACAAATAAAATAACAGGGTCATCGAAGTCCCGTTGAAAAACAGTTTCCTACGAAAATAATGCACACTAGTGTTAGTACTCCGCACGTAGAGGCGATGAGAGGTTCTTGACGCACGTGTTATATTCGATTTATCGCCTCTCCATTGCGTGCCACGAACGAAATAAAATGCCCTTAAATTGGCCATGTTTAGCAATTTTCACTATGTTTCCTCTTTAATGACCTTCGATAAGACCACTAAAGTAAAACGTGGCGTCTGTAAAGAATACTTTTCTACGTTTACTGAAAAAACTAATATTTTCCCCCAGAACACATATTTACTGAGATACGCGAAACAGCCACTCTTAAATCTCTGCGTATAGAGTTTACAGCCAACTGGGCTTTAACGAAAAGTTTAATTTTAAATAATTATTTACGTTTAAACAATTTCAATGAGAACTTAGAAAATTTTACAGTAGTGCTGTATGCTCTGTTTTAAGATTTAATAATATTATTTGCGTGGAAATCGTTGACGAACTGTGTAACCTTAAGAGTGCGTAGTAGATAAAAAAAAACGCTGAAACCATGAATTGATTTCTACGCTATTTTCGAAGCTAATACGGATAAAATACTCGATGACAATCCGAGATAATGGTATTTTCCAACTTTCTGAGTAAATATTTATCCAAAATTACTAATTCGTTACGCGCGATCTCTTGCGCCGCAGTTAAATGCACGAGGTTCCGGCGTCAGATATTGTGCCTCAGAAGTTCGTAACACTGGAAACAATTTTGTTTAAAACGTTAGCTAAAGCTACTGTCTAGGATTTCTATTGTTTAATTTTCGCAAATTAGCTTCAAGAAACTTACAGTTATAGATTAATGCTTTTAGCGTTGAATCATGTGCCACGCCCTGCAAGAAACTGACTTGGCTTTCATTTTTTTTTTCTCATTCCGTCCCAACCGGTTCATATTCTACGTAAATTATCAGCATTATGGACAGTTAACTTAACCTCAAATTTGGTATAACGTGCAAAACCTATCTATCTGTAGATATTAAAACGCGTTTAACTTGTATACGCAATGTAGTTTTAAGTTTAACCCTGCCACATTATTTTGTAGTAACAGCTATGTTTCGGTCGTGACAACTAAATACTGCTGTAACTTACTGATCACAAATAATATTTGGGAGCATAAATAGCAAGCAATAAGTTTATATTTACTACATTTATTTTCCCGTACAGGATTAGAAGAAGTCTAAAGTAGTTTCAGGCTGTCTTAAGTTGCGACGTTTTTTTCCTTGGCGCTTATCCATAAATATACCCGAATATAATCTCGTCTTTGTTTTAGTTTGTTCTGCAGCAATTGTCAAGGACAACTCGTTGATTTCATATTTGTCATTGTTTGTGGTTTGGTACATATATCCCCTTGTGATAGTTTGTGGAAACAATAATTGTGGCAACGTTCAAAAAGTTATGCAAGTTCCAGAAAGAGTTTGCGCCATGCATTGTTCGTGTTTGTACATTTCCTTACAACAAATAGGAGAGCTCGAATAGCAAATGGTTTTTTTTTGCACGACTCGTAAAAGAATAACCGTAGCAAATGGAACGTCGGAGAACCAAGGAACTATTGTCACGATACGGCCTTGGCAAGAGAGCTGGCAAACAATAATAGAATTTAACTTCACGCCTGAACGAGACACCTGCCTAAAACAAAGAGCAAATACCGTTCTCTTGACAAATAAATACTTCCGTCACGTCGAAGTTATTGGTTTTCAGTGTTCATGACCAGTGCCGGATCTAGGCAGTGGCGGATTTAAGGGGGGGGGGGACTTACCGGGCTGAAAGTGCCCCCCCCCCCCCCGCCACCAACGCAAATATCGTGTTGAACGTTATGTAGCCAAAGTATGTCCAGTCGGCTCAAGGGAACTGGAGTTTTGTTCTATGATGATCCAAGTACATTTAAGAGGGCGTGGTACATAATTCAACACTATAAGCATTGATCTATAACTGTAGGTTTCTTGAAGCCAATTTGCGAAAATTAAACAATAGCAATCCTGGACAATAGTTTTAGCTAACGTTGTAAACAAAATTGTTTTCAGTGTTACGAATTTCTGAGGCACAATCTCTGACGCCGCAACCCCGTGCATTAAACTGTGGCGCAAGAGATCACGCGTAATGAATTAGTAATTCTTTATAAATATTTACTCATAAAGTTGGCAGGTACCATTATCTAGGATTGTCATTGAGTATTTTATCCATATTGGCTTAGAAAAAAATGCTGGATTCAATTGATGTTTTCAGCGTTTATTTATCTACTTCGCACTCTTAATGTGTCCTACTTGTATGCACGTTATTTTTAATGTTCTGTAACAGTAAACAACCACACTTTTAAAATGGCTGGTATTTTTTACAATCCATAAAGTCAAGTATAGAGAGGGGAGGGGCTCCCCCCAAAATACGTTTATAAATCCGCCACTGAATCTAGGGAACTAAAAATTGGGGGTTGGGCGGGGGTTAGCAGGGGGCGTGTGCCCCGGGTGGTATATCAAACGTGTAGCAAGTTGTCCCATCCTGTTTTAGGAAGTTTGGACTTAAAAAATTATGTCCGTCTTGAAGAATCTAACTCAAATAATAAATGAGTTTGTGCTGTGTAGGTCGACGCCTGTAAATTAAACTGAATTAACAATTTGAATTTTATCATATAATTTTTAAATACCGGTACATATCTTTGCATAGCCGAAAAATGCAATGTTTAATTTAGTAGGCCTATATACAAATTAACGTTATATTGGTATTATTGAGGTTTTTATCCGATACTTTACTGGTCGTAAGCAAAGATTGGAATGGACGTGAATGCTGGAATGGTGCCTTAATACAGGCTATGGTCGGTTTTTTTATTTCTTCGGGCTGATTTATATTATCGATAGTCAAATTTTGACTTTAATATATCGTTGAGCAATTATTAGATTTTTTACATTTTATACGACCAAAGTATATTGAAGTTTAAGTGTACCAGTTAGCACAGTATTCGGTAGAAATATCAACTTACGAAAATTTTGTTAGCGGTCAGTTTTAACAGGCGGAATGCCCTCAACATATTTGTATGTGCACCCCAACACACACGTGTAAAGGGTCTTAAATTTTACTTTATATCCCCATTATCGACCACGACCTACTCAGTTCAGACTCGTAATGAATTGTGAGAGTGAAATATATTCTGCTGAGGCGGCCACTTTACGCCACAAAATCACTTCAAAGTTGTAGGCCGAGTGCTTGTCGATAAGTGCTTAAGAAAATGCGAGCTATTAAACACAATAATCAAGAAAAATATTAATATTTCTTGGCCTTGGAAGACTTGGCAGCGAACGTACGAACGTAAGATTAATTGGAAGGCAAATAAAATAATCCAAATAAACGCTGTTTAGTGCTACTTAATTTTGTGTACAACCGTAAAACGACTGTACCAATTAGTTTTGGCATTTTTGTGTTGTAGAACTTTATAAGAAACTGAGTTACTGAAATATATAAACCGGAGAAATCTAATCAAAAACTGGTAAAAGCCAATGATTTCCATGAAATTATTGGTTTCGCATTATCAATTGCGTTGTATATAAGCAGGTACTTATGATTATACTATAACCAAAATGCATCTTTGAAGTCGAGAAATGGGTGTTACAGTTTTCTCAAAATCCTGCGTAAGACTTTTTTGTAGTTTAGAGAAAAGGAGTTTCGTTTGGACACGTAGCAAAACTTTTCTATAAAATTTGTCAGAAGAGCTGCATGAGATTCGTGTTGTCTCTGAATTGCAGATGTCTGTAATATTTACGCATTGTCAACAAGGACCATCGTGGACCTCTGAATTGATAACAGTTTGTCCTGTTGGGGTTAGCTAAGTTTACCCTGTTTCGTGACCAGGTTTGCTCGATAACCAGGTCATGCTTACGAACCTGCTACCATTTCAGGATGTGACGTATTTGACGTTTGAAACTTTATGCATGTTACTGTTTGTGGACGCTTAGAGTTGGAAATTCGCCCTGCCAAAGATAACCTAATGACATAATCTAAGAGACCCAGAAATTTCACGACACTTGAGAAGAACCTTTGCATGTTGATTATCTTCGAGATGTGTCGCTGTTACTATAAACAATTCCTTGAGGTCTGTGAACCAGTAGTAGATCTGCATGGAAACACTGACAGACTCCCGTTCTTTCTTGTCGCGCATACATCTGGCCAGTCACTGGAGCTACAACCAACAAGTAAATAGCTGAAGATAGACCGTACACAATATTCTGAAGTTCAGCCAGAGAGGGGTCCAGAGAAGTGGTCACAGGGGTCGTGACCCCCCTACACAAAAAAACTAAAACTGCAATTTTTTTTGCTAAAGACCACATAATCCGTAAATTGAAACCAGGTTATCGTATAATAATTTCACGAAACAAATTAGCTCTGCATTCTCTTCCCACATTTTAAAGCTGACCTCTGTAGTGTAGTTCGTTAGGTGCCGGTCTACGGTGCGAGAAGTCCTGGGTTCGAATCCCTGCTCGGGCATGGCTGCTGTGTTGTCCCATCACCGCGATTCACCCTAATAGACTCTTATGGGCCGTAGAATCCTCTCACCTCATCATGTTTTGAATAGGAATATCATAGTCATGCCAGCACAATTAGACGGACTCCCCTTCCCAAACGAAATTCTGGATCCGCCGCTGAGTCCAGACGGCTGGTCATCGAACCCGCAAAATTTCCGACGTTGTAGATGCCTAAACTGAACCGCCTTTCAAGAGGCTGCGTCACCTCATTTGTTAATAATATTCATTTTTGTTTAATAAGTCAAGGATGTGACGAATGAGCGGCAATGATTCTTTATAGAAACATTACATTTTACTGTTAGGTGCGTATTATTGGATGAAATCGGCACTGGGAATTATTTAGGGCTTATTATTTGGCGAGAGAGAATTTTTATCCTAAAATTGGAATTAGCTTAATTATTTCGTAGCTATGCTTTAGTTTTCCGAATACAATGTACGTAATGAAAGGTAAAGTAATTAGCTATGCCCCTATTGAAATATTTTCAATTAAATCTTGCCAAATGTTTAATCAGGAAGGAATTAAGAAATATTAATCATAGGAAGTGACATGGGCTCTTGAAACAATATTTCGGACACTAGCTCAGATATTACTAAGGTGCCTCAAGAGTTCATATACTGTTAACAGCGGATGCGCGCGCAGCACGTCTGGTACCGGTGAGGTCGGAAAATCGCGCGGGTTTGCAAGAGACGACCGACGTGAGGAATTAACACGTCGCGGAGAAGAAGAAAAACCAACAACGGGCAGAAAGAGCCATTCTGAACGTGGCCTGAAAGCACGGCCCTTATGTCGCTGTTTGCCGACACACAATAAGCACTTGTTGAGACGACTAGCTGCGCACCTGCCAGGACTACTAAAATGTGCCGTAATTAACAAGTTCAATGCAACGCCATTCTAACAATCGTAGATTTCAGACAACAGACTCGGCGAAAAACATATGAAACTACCTCGTGGCATTTCCACACACACACGCACACACATACACGCAAAATTATTCCATCAGACCGGATCTCACGAACAGGCATGTGGGAATTCGTACCGGACGATGCCGTTGGTCGGCGGGTTTTCTCGGGGATCTCCCGTTTTCCCCGCCCTTTTCATTCCGGCGCGGTTACATTCCATTCTCTTTAACATGTCACCCGCCACCCACCAACGCTAAAGACCTCGATGTTAAGCGCTGACCAAAATCTCTCTCTCACTCACCGGCCCTCACATTTCACAAAAAAAAAAAAAAAAAAAAAAAAAAGAGGGGGGGGGTGAGAGAAGCACTTTTCAGGCAGTTTTAGATGTTGGTATTTGTGCCAATATCCATAATGGTTACCTTTCAGACAGTGGACTTTTTGGGTTTTAATAAACTTAACATTTTGCGCATAAAACCTTTACCTTTCAGGCTTCTTCTTCGCAAGGTAACACGTAAAACATCCTGTAAGGTAACCATTCAGAATGGATACTTTTCAGTCACCCCGAGGAAAGCCTCCTCCCGAAAAGTTTGAACTTATACTAGATAGAATCATGAATTGTGATTTAGAACCACCCCCCTTACCTTACTCAAACTGTTTAATGAACACCATTTTGCACCTTAAAATCCTAATTTGCCGGTGGAAGGTCCCTCGGAACCCCTCGCCACTCCTTCGGGTCGGTTTATTTGGAGGGTGTATTGGTATTACTTAGTCACATTTCTAAATTCGGGACCTCTTCTAAGATTTTTCATTGTGTACTAGAAAGTAATGGTTTCAGTAGTTCAACGTCACGTATAACTTAGCCTAGTAATGAAGCCTATAAAACAAAAATTTTTAATCTTATGAAATTGACTCTTGAAGTCTCAACCCCCTCTGAAAAAAAAATTAGTGCGTGGTCCTGCTCTCTGAAGGTTGTATACAGGTTGTTCATACTAAAGTGAGGACTTGCACATAGAGGCGATGAGGCACGTGGAGGACGGGTAATATTCGCCCTTAATGCCCGCACGTTTCCATGGTTGGTTTCCAAGACAAAACCGTCCATAAGCTAAATATAGATTTTAAATAAACCAGCGCACACGTGCACTTTCTCCTAGCATGGTTGCCAATGGTGTGTGCGGAGAAAATAAAATTATTGTCTTCAAGGGGTGGTTCACCAAAAAATTCAATTGTCTTTAGTAATTTTTATGTTTGTACGAGATATGGTTTGTTTTGTAGACATATACGCTGTGACTATTTATTACTGTCATGAAATTTTTAGCTTTCATTGATTTTGATTAATGACATTTCAAAGTCCAAATTTGCATAAACCTGTTTTATGCTAGACACGTCAATCGCAAATTTGGTCAAAGATCAGCGTGTATTTTATCATTCTCGTGTCAGTGAGTTTGTTCAAGAATATCGAGAAGATTAGACTAAAGAAATAACAAAATGTGTGGAATGAGTGAAATGGAACTTTCACATTTTATTATAAAATACTTTAAATTGCTTTTTATTTAAGACAATACGAATACGTGTAGCATTTTACAGAAATATAAGCGTTGGCTCTTTATTTTGAATGTAGTATTTCGTGTATAATGTCATTATACATAAAACAGATTCTGAATTGAAAGAGATTTCTGTAATTTAGTCTACTCGAGTTGAAGCCGTTTCAAACGTCGAACCCACGGCGCTTCTCGTCAGATACGCCAACTCTTGAGTCACTGCCTACCACCGAAGGTGAATTTAGAGTTTTTCTTCACACGGCTACTCACAGAAAAGGGCAAAGGTAATCGATTCGCTGCTCATCAATTAAGAGTCGCGCGGCGTTCGGCCTCGTCGAGCCATCGCAGGTTAGGCCAGGCTCACCCAGTTTCTATGTAAGGGGGTCCTGAGTGCCCAAGGTCACTTACCTGCGACAGTTCGAGACCCACTTACTGTCGTGAGACCTGGTCAGTTGGCATTTTTCGTTCCCAGCAATGTACAGAATGTTCGCAAACTGAACTCCAAGGCATCGTTTCTTTGGACCAACTGGGCGTAGTTATGAAATGGTCGACCATGCAACTTTCTGCATGCTTTAGGATAAAATGTCTTGCAGCAAATATTGATTGGAAAACTGCTTACCACGGTATAATTTCAAAGACCAAATTCTTAATTTCAAAGAGGTATCATTAAATATTGTCGAGTGCATTTTTTCTGCGATACTAGTGCAATATTTTTTATTTAAACAGTTGCAAAATTTGATACTTCAATAAAATTATAAGGTCCCAGTTTAAAGCCCCGTACTTTAGTTCAGTGTTTGGCACAGTGGTGATGCGACATTTGATGCACACGTGTCGTCTTTCGTTCGCTCGCTTCTAGAAAACTTTCAGTCACGGAGTTTACGGAGTTTAAATGGGCGAATGAATGTTGATAATTAATTAACGCGAAATGGACAAATCTTAATGATCACCCTTCCAAACAAAAAAAAAAGTATTTTATTCCGAGGGAATGCTGCAATATGAAACAAATATTTTTATTCTAATACTTAAATGCTAAAATATTTTTAAAACAAACAACAAAGTAATTTTGCCTTATTTAAAAATTGCCATAATCGAGGTAAATTTTCGTAATATTCGGATTTTTTTGAAAAAGTACAAAAGAATTACATTGTGTGTTTTTTAATATTTTAGCATATAGCCCATATTATCTAATTCCAGTGTGAATTATTTCATTTGAGTAAGTAAGTTGGTTTTTTGTTAAACCTATGTGCCTGTAGGCCTAACTTGCAAATTCTGACTTTGACATACCGTTGTGGGAAAACTATGAGAGTTAAACAATTTATACAAGTGTAAAATGTATTCACAAGTAACGTCTATAAACTAACACTATTCCAAGCAAATATAAAATTATGAATTTTTGTCACGTGAACGCCCTTGTGGAGTGTTAGACAATTTTGTTGTCTTTTCAGTTTTTGAGCAATAAAATGAATTCAAATTATATTATCACAATCTTCTCTTTGATAAAGCATAGAATATATTCTTGGTAAACTGCTTGACATAAATAATATCGGAATCATTCATTTATTTTTCATGCAGAATCATTGTAAGGGAATTATAGGTTAAGGGGTATTGATTCCTACTGCCTTCGATTTATCTGTTTCTTCTCGATAACTTCTGTTCCAGTCGATGTATCAAAATTGTTGTCTCGACAAGGCATGGATACAAACTTAATCGATTTTCTGTAACTACTGGAACAATAGTATATTCATTATTTTGCAACGGGAACAGCTAAAAAGGATACATTGCTTTATTTACGGGAGCGACTACAGAGGCCGCAACATTAACAGAAATAATGCCATGTGGATTCCAAAAAGTGAATCAAACAATAATCTATGCCTTGTCAGCGTGAAAAAAGTAAAACAATGTGTCTATTCCCTGATGTATAAGAAAAACCGGAAAGCAGGTCTGACAGGGATCAATCCCCCTTAACTTTCAAGAAATATCCTGCAATGATTCTGCATGACAAATAAATGAACAATTCCATTATATTTTATGTCAAGCAGTTGATCGAGAACATATCATATGCTTTGTCGAAGAGAAAATTTTGATAATACAATTTGAAATAATATTATGGCTCAAAAACTGAAAAATGCAATAAAATTGTCTAACACTCCCCTTTAACTTGTCTTACGTGATTCTGGTGCCTAGTTTTCGCTGAAGACAACTCTGCGGTCACCTTTGCTTGATTGACATTATAGTTCAGGTGGTTTTCAGCTGTACGCAGTGTCGCTTGCCAACTTGAGAACGCCTGTCGTATAATTTAGCCAGGGTGTGTTCCGCTTTCTAGTCTCGTTTCGGCCGCGGCAATACATCGTCGCGATCCCCCACGCGAAATCCACGGCTGATCGAACTTGGTTGTATTTTAATCTGCGCTTGATGGACGACCAGCGTGGCGGGCAAAGGGGCGGTTCGCGGAACATGTGTTGGCGAGAAAACGCCCGGTGGAGACCCTTCCCACCTCCTTCCTCCACCTTCCACTTGCTGGCTGGGTGTTTAATATCTAGATAGGTTGGGGAAGGGGGGAGGGTACGCGGCGGGTCCTTGTGTGTGCTGGTCCGGGTGGGCGTCGTCAGGCGGAGAGATGGTAAGGTTAGGATCTCGGCGCACGACCTTGGACCGACCATGCTAATGAGCGACTGGCCCGGCCCGCGCCGTCAACTACAGGGCGTCCCGCAGTTAGTGTTGCCAACTTGGTACGTCTCCCAGATAAATGGATTTACACTGTTAAAATCATAAAGGTCATTAGCAAGGTTAATTCTGTTATTTTTAAAAGTTTGTTGCAATGGGAGTTTACAATTGAATTTTTTGGATTGTGGACATACGCTATCGCTCATGTTTTGCTGATCTGAATGACAAAAAGCAAAAATCACAGAAAAGGACGTAAAACATAAAACAAACAGAAAATGCAATCCCACCGGAATTTTGTCAAGGTTTTTATTTTA
>PNEQ01097569.1:0-14276 GCA_003012365.1 Medauroidea extradentata
TTCTCTTTAACGCACTTCATATCTGGAGTGAATAAAGTAACATTATTGTTAACAACAAACACGCATTCGGGTAACTTCGGTTCGGCTATCATCGGGAAAGAACATAATAGCGAGCCCTAGCGACACTCTTGGAACTACATCAAAGGGTACGCCTCTCGATTCTCGCTGTCCCGGCCTTTAGTTAATAGCGTAGGCAACGACCGGACATAATGTTCCTCTTGTGAGAAGCGGAAGCAAGGTAGCTATAGAGCCCTCACTGGCACGTTCGACAAGTCGCATCACCTCTACCTAGGGCTCTATAAAGACTAGGTATAATCGTCCGCCATTTTGGGTCGTTCGCAGCTAACACAAGCCAAGTCATGCTCGCGCGCCTGGAAAATCGCAGAAACCTAACTCATCACCAATCAAAAACCATTCAGTCAATCGACTTAAAAAAATTACAGAGTATTAATGAACTGTCCTGCCAATGACGCTATCCATTAATTTTCTTTATCGCAGTTATTTATTATGTGAAAAAATTTTAACAATGGTATGACAATAATTGACAGGGAAATGCAAGGTAAAATATCGTAAGCGAGAAACCTTTTTTGCTTTACAAGATAGATGGGGGGTGTCAGCGTACGAAACAGAAAGGATAGTATAAAATTAATATTCATGCCCCTCTTGACGAGTTCCGCGAATCGCTGTTGATTTGGCGGCAGGTTGAAGATAGAATATCTCTGGCTCGCGGCGCCGCGCCGTCTAGCTCAACGACCTGACTACGAATAATACCTTAGTTTGTCCTCATAGTTTTTAAGACATTAATATTAACTCTATATTTTGTATTTATTATAACGCTTTAACTTTTATAACTGATTTTAGGGTTCTATACACATGTATATATTATCGAATATAAATAGATTTACAAAATCAAATATGGCATAGAAAATTAATACAGCGTACTTAAGTTCACTAAGATGGTTTTTGAAATCTTCAGTTTTACAATTATTAATTTATTTAAGATTGTTGATTCTCCCACAAAATTGGCTTAGGGCTACATACAACTAGAAATCTATTTTTTTATTTACTTAACGGCACATTTTCAGTTATAAACAGTACATACATAAAAGCTAACTAATCTAATGTCTATATTAGGGTTTTTAAAGATATCGATAATTCGTTGAAATGGAAATGTAATATTTTTTAACTTTGTGCTATTTGCTATGTAATTATTTACACAAATATTATCGAGGCCTCAGTAGTAAAAGAGGCTGTTATCACGTTTCAAAGTGCAGTTTACATTCAATTTATTCATCATTCTAAAAGTTTCCAGTTTGTTAGAAATCTTGCTTATTACACTTAAAAAAAAGATTAATATTTTATTGCACGCAGGTATCATACAAATTTAATTTGTAGATTATTATGTGTGTATGCAAACGTAGTACCCTTTATACAGTAGGTCGTGGTAACCACACTGGGTACATTGATTGTTTGTAAACAACATGCTACAATTACTTGCCAGATTATATTCAGAACTAAGTACTACTACTACTTCCAGTAGTATTTCTATAATTGCCAGCATTATCCCAATAGTTTTTCACAAAACTCAGCTTACTCAGAGTATTCATATTACTTGCGTGTCCAAAAATGTTCAAATGATTACTACTGTGAAAATATTAACATGACATGACCAAAACACATACAATTCAAGTCATCTTACTCAGTTCTTTACGTGTACTGAGTTTCATGATATTCTGAAAAATGTTTGCTTAGATATCTTGTGTGATAAAAATAGTTCTAATAGCCAAAATGTTATAGTAATAATAAAACGGCATCAACAGAATACATAAAAGTCATGTCACTTTACTAAGAGATGAGTTTGATGAAATTCTGAAAAACGGTTAGGCCTATTCAGATAACTTACCTTGTGTGATCAAACAATGTTCAAATAGCCTCCATTTTGAAAATAAAAACATCGAATGAGCAAAACCGCGAAAGTCAAGTCACTTTACACTATAATCATAGACGAAATTAAAAAAAAAATGCTCATAAGATATTTCGTGTGTTCAAAGTATTGTTCAAATTGCCGCCGTTGTAAAAAAAAATATGAACACGACATGAATAAATTCACTCTGTCAAGTCACCTTACTATGTAGTTAATGTTTAAAATGGCTGATAAAATTAAAAAAAAATAGTACTTCCTCAGTTTATATATATATATATATATATATATATATATATATATATATATATATATATATATATATACACATACATAAACAAAATTGAAACCATTTTGAAAATGAATATGGCAAAAAATAAGTCAAGTCACCTTATTAAGTACTATGTATTTAAAAATTGGATAAACTCGGTCAACGTTATCAAAAGTTTTTGGGAACACAAACATACGTACAACACATAGGAACACACACCCACACGGACAGGAAAATGAGTTTTTCCTACGTCAAGTACCGTACGCTACAACTGGTAAAAGGACTGTCCTAGGTGACATCCTGGCCAACAATGTGAGCGAGTATGTTGGATAGAGGCATTCTTTTATGGACTTAGGCCGAATTCAGAGACGTCTTTCGATGTTATCCGCTCACCGAAAGGCTGTTCTGTGAAAATTACTCGGCAGAGACGTCTTTCGGTTGTTTGTAGACCGCTGGATACGGCATTCGAACCAGTTGAAAGTGAATGAGCTCTGAAGCTAATTTGAAAACCTATTCAGTTTAAAGCAAACAAAACAACTTACTTTTTTTTGCATGTATGTTAATATAAAACACTTTAACTTGTGCTTGTATATTCTATAAAACGTTCTTTCCACGGGTCAGAACCGTAATTTAAACATTATATATATATATATATTTTTTTTTTTTAAATTTACATGCTGGTTAAAAATAGTTTAGCCTATAAAGGATTACATAGGCGTTGTATATTGTGTTTTAGAGGTGGTAGATGTTTTGAAGGTTAGTAATCACGTTTGAAAGGTATTTTAATTTCTTGAATTTTGGAAAGTGAAATTCCACTTCCGAAAATATGTATCCAAATTGCGGCAGACCCTTTTCATTTGTATCGATACGGATAATTTGAAGTATGGATTTTCAAAAGCCATTGTTAGCTCTGTTTCCCCAAAAATAAGCAAACAAGCATGGCAATGACATAGACCACTGTCTTCGGCCGTGGCCAGGCGTGGGAAACTCAAATAGACCAAGTTGGGAACTGTTAGCTTCGGCACCCGCTGGTATGGGGGCAGTACCAACACCAACTTTCCTAATAATTTTCAAATATTTTGAATATTGTCGGTCGCCATTTTCCGTCGATCAGTTTAAATGTTACAGACTGTTATGATTTTGAGGTTATAATGTAAGACGTTTATTAAGTGTTTCCGCGAAGGTACTTTTTAAAATTGGATCATGTCTTTTAAATCGTAAGTTTAGGTTTGTGTCTTAGTAATGACTTTTACCTAGATAAATGAATCGTGATCACGTACTGTAGTTTTCTGTGTCAGCTTGTATATTAAAGTGTGTAAAACAGCATATTGGTTTTTATTTCAGACAGACGTTTTACCAATGCTTGACTAGAAATAATTGAGATCAATTACCTGTAATATGTACTGTATTACAATGTAGCAGTTTCACTTCATTATCGTGTTAAGGTTTGTATACAAAATGGTCGTTTCCAGCACAACACAAAAATATCGCAAAATATTGATAGACCTGGGTCACGGTCGTAGAAGAGCAGGTCTGGACACTCGCCTATCTAACAATGTATTTTGCTTGACCCCCTTGTTGTTTGGCTGTAGTTCGTCAAGTTACCGAGATTGTTGTACTTTTTGGCGCTGTTTTCCGGGCGGTCGGACTCAAATTCCGTTCACTTTTTCCCATTGTTAAATTTATAAAGTAAATAAAGACTGCTGGAGCCTTTTCTTAAATTTGTGAGCGAAGAAGTATTTCATAAATTGATAAAAATACGTTTTGATAAATTGTTTATCTTAGCGGAAAGGAAGTGGGCGGAGTTTAGTCCGACCGCCGTAACATCAGCGCCAATAAAACACAATATTCTCGGTAACTTGGTGAACTACAGCCAAACAACAAGGGGGTCAAATATCTAGGCGAGTGTCCAGACCTGTTCTTCTACGGCCGTGACCTGGGTTATCAATTTGATTTGCTTATGTTTTTAGAAATATATGTACTGGACCATCCCTACAATAACACCTATTGTCATAAAACAGAGTTCGTATATACCTGGTATGATAACATTTTTTTATTTATTTAATTACAGCTATACAAGTATATGGACAGTTGTTAAACTAAATATTACGTGGTATATAAATATTTTCAGGATGCACATAACTACATAATCAGATGTTTTCAGTTTGTAACCCCGACCGTTTCAGGGTGTAATTACATTATCAGATGTTTTCAGGTTAAAATATTTGTCTGAAAAACATTGTCGATAGAAATTGCATTAAAATTATCGAACATAAAATCTATTGTGTTACGTACTCGACACATACTAATCGAAATGGCCACTATGATATTTATATGTAGCCATAAGTGGTACAAAATACCCTAGTTTATTAAGTTAGTTGGCACCCGTTTGGCAGGGGGCGCTAGAAACAGTGCTCAACATTATAAATCGAGAGTTTCCGTTCTATAATCCTCTTTGTTCTATGGCCGTGACATAGAAAAAGAATGAAAGAACATAGAGGTAATATAGAGTAGAGGGAACGTGACGTCACAAATGTGTGTCCAACATGGTCTCGAGAGATTGGTGTCGTTTATTTATATTTTCTCGGCGTAAAAATGCAGTCGTGTTGTTTGAAACTCATGCCGTACCTTCCAGAATATATATTTAGTCATGTGGTGTCACCAAGATCTCGGTTCATAACCTTATAGTAAGTACGTAGCTAATATTTACTTTTTACTAAAAACAGCTGGGTTAAGGAAAACAGTAACGTGGCAAACATTGTTTACATTTGTCGTTCTGAAATTTATACGCAATTATACTATGCGATAATATGATTTTAACTATCCTGAACTATCCTTAGTTCATATATTCATATGGTACCAAAATAACCCAACATGGTTGTGATTACTAAGCAATTATTATCTTTTCTCTCAGTGTTATTTTAAATCTCCCGCGCATATTTCACTAAAGTCACGTGACACATGTTGAAAAAACAATTTCGTATGCAGCTGTATAGAAGATACTCCCTCTACCCTATATTTACTCTAAGTGAAAGAAACAACAGTCGTAAAAAGATAGGTTACGTTCCCAACACATACTGTAAGCAAACCTCGTTTCCTATGGCCGTGTTTGAAACATTTAAGAAAATGTTGTGCAGTGTTGCCAGATCCGAGCCGAAAGCTGAGGTGAACCGTCTTTCAGCTGGCAGCAAATATTGTATGTACAAGGACAATACAGGATACTGTTAAGAAAAACACTAGACGTGTTATTTGATTCCAGCTCTCGCCTATTGGAGTGCTGTTCCTTCTGCAGTAGCACATTGATAATCATAATACACTGATGACATAGGCCTCTTTGTTCATATTTGGTAGATAATATTTCCTTTACATAAAGATTGGAAGTACATCTAGTGTTATGATTATAACCTATTAACATAAGGCATGAACTATTATGACTAAGTTTATGTATAATCTTATAGGCATATTAAGCTAAATTTATATTATGTTCAATCTTAATGGTAACACATTAGCTGTATTATAAACCAATTTTCTAGTTGTATAACAGTTTATCCCCTTAAGGTTTCTTAAAGCTCTCCTTAGAATTGTTTGAAGGTGTTTCATTAACCTTAAGCAACATCTACCACGTATAATGTGAATTCCAAGTGAGAATTAATCATTAAATAGTATACTTGTTTTACTGTATTAAAATACGGGACTCTCGTTAATCGACCCATAACTCATGTTATAAGTACTATTTTCTTTGTGATATGTTGAATTTGAATATTCCAAGTGTATCATCAATAAATACCCCTACGTATCTTGCACAAGTTACCTTAGCCAAATCCTAATTTTCTAAGTATTTTTGGGGTTGTATATATACTTCGGTTGTACATTAATTTACAATCACATAATTACTTTTTTAAAATTAATTGTGAGTCTATTTTTATTACACCAACCTAAAATAATAATCTGCATATCGTACTGTATGTATTTGAAAAATTTCCTGTACAGCATTCCCAGTATAAAAACTATTTTATCATCCGTAAAAAGTGTATCTTTCCCTTTAATTTTAATAAGCCAATATAATTTATGTATACATACCAAAAATAAGAGTAGTCCTAATATGGATCCCTGTGGGACTCCTATGTTAATGTTTTTTAACAATACTGGAATCATTGTTAATAATTGAATCAGGAATTTGCAAAAGGTTCCAAGTCCAAGCGAGCAAATTGTTGGGAAACAAAAAAAGACTGATCATTGTGGATCTGGGAATGAAAAAGGATTTTAATAATGAATAAATTTAAAGTATAGTGTGTGTGGAATAATGTGAATCATAATTCACGTAGATAAGATTTGTTTTTTATTTTTCATAAATTAATGCATTTAGTGGACTTGGTTCCTTTTGCAAATCAGGCAACGTTCATTCTAACAATGGCACATAAATCATAACGTCTTGAGTAGATATTAGTACAATGCCGGTACATTCTAGTGAAAAACTATTAATACGATACATATAAACATGTTTTGCAAATACACCACCATCTGGTACTTTATACCTATAAAACAATGTTATGTATTACACTATCAGAGAAAGCGTAATGTCCTAGGTGTAGATTATTGGAACCTTGGTATATGCTAGTGAAAAAAAAAAAAAAACTACTGAACAACATGGAAACAGATTCTTCATAGACTGTAAGTCCTAAACAAAGAAATGCACTGTTGGCACATTCATGGACATGTCTATTAGTTTGTGGCTGGACGCCAGTGTAGTATATTGCCGTAGAATGTGACCACTTCACATACCGCGAATGGCTTCAAGTTTTGAATTTGTAATTATTACAGTTCCATTTATGTCCTGGGAGCTGAAGATTAGAGGTATGAGTGAAGCTGTTCATGAACATCAACAACTCCTTTCAAATCAGATTTATAAACGAACTGGTAGTAACAGCACTGTTTAAAGTAGAGAATCACAATGCCCTTGTAATGTCCATATCATTTGTCATTAACAAAAGATACCAAGTCCAGGACTTGGTACCATTTGCAAGTTCCACGTATATTTACTAGTCCGTTTAACGTATTTTTTGTATATGACTTGGTTTCTTTTGTTGCTGACAGCCAAGAGAATGATTTGGAGAGTCGAAATCTCATATAATTTGAATTTTCTCAAAAAGTGGACTTGGTACCATTTGCAAATTCCTGATTCAATTACATATTGTTGTCTGTCTGCACGGTAACTTTGCTACCAATTCAAAGTTATTCAACATGCATCTGAATTTTTCAGTGTGTTTAATAAGAATTTATGATTTACCGTATCAAAAGCATTTTTAAAGTCTGAAAATAATCCAGCTGCAAGTCTATTCTTATCTAATGCTGCCTCTATTTCGTTTATCATATCAGCTACTGCATTTACTGTAGGTAGACGATGATTTTCGAAAGTCATACTGATAACTATAAAAAAAAGTATATTTTACGAAATAATAATCAATAAGTCTATTGTCATAGATTCATCCATATATTTTAGAAAAAGAAGGTAAAATTGATGTCGGTCTATAATTTGCTGGATCTGTTTTAGCTCCATATTTAAAAATAGGAATTATTTTAGCAATCTTAAGGGCTGTAGGAAATGTTCCAGCTTTAAAAGATTCATTTACTAATTCACTGAACAATGAGCCAAAAAACTATGATTCTCTTAAGCCTAGTGATAGGGTCTTGTGTGATATTGTTCCCCAATTTTTAAATATATGTACACATTTAATTACTTTTGTGTTTGTTGTTTTTAAGAAAAAGGTTACGGCACTAAAATGGTAAGTACCTGAAGAATCTGAATAAGTAATACAAACATATCTGCTTGGAAAATAATTATTAAATGCATTACAAATACCATCCTTAATATGATAAATATTCCTTTTCCCTCAACGGTAGTTACTTCTTGTTTGTATATTATTAACATTTTATTATATAGAACATAATTTATAGTTTGCCATACTAATATAGTGTTGTTTGCTTTTTCAAATTTTTTCCTGTGTAATTAATTTTTTTTTTTTAATTTTTTTTGTAACGTACCAGATTATTACACCTTTTATAATCATTTTTCGAATCAAGATTATAGATATTTTGTTTTCTTTTTTGCGTAAATAATTTATTCTTCTTACAAGTTGAAGGAATTCAATGCTTATCCACGGAGCTGCAAATTTAATTATCTTTCATTTTCCTTCTACCCCTTCATAGTTAGTTTCAGTCATTGTACATTTTCTGATTTCCTGTTCCACAAATCTTAGAAGGTCATCATATTCCATACATATTAGAGTGTCATAATTAACTATTATGTATTGTGATAGCTGTTTATAATTAATTCTCACTTTACATTAATTTACTACATCGCTGTAAACCTGTATTTTCATATCTTTGACTTTTACAACTAACAAATTATGATCAAGCCCCATGTTATCAATGTCAGATAATTTGACCATTTTCAGCTTAGACATTTGATGTACAGGGAACCGATTGTTTTGCATTTTCCACGTCGACATAGTGCACATTATATTTAGTTTACTTTTTGGAATATTCACTACAGCGTGTTGCCGGTATCTAATGTGACCACCATAGTGAATAATACACTAACAGTAACAAAACTTTGTGTTACTATTACAAAACTTCAATTACAAAATTCATGGCAAAGTTTGCTGTACTTTTTATATATGACAAGCATTTTTTAAAAAAAAATAGTCTTTACTAAAAAAAATTAATTGCTGTCAAATAAAATTTTCCTTTAAGCAAACGTTCTAGCAACACAAAGAATTTGTCTCGATTGTACATTAGTTTGTAATCCAGCTATAAAGTACACAATAAACAGTTGAGATCAGTCGTGGATCTTTGGAAAAGTGCGGGAGGGGGTGGAGCAGGAGGCCCGGTGGCCTCCTTTTGATCTTTTATGTGTAATTTATCTGTAAAATATTACACATTTTTACAGAGGGATATTAATTTTTTTTTAGTTTAGAAAACGCTTTATAGTATAATTTCGCACCTTAAGAACTAAATTTTGCCGGGGGAGGGACTCCCCCCCTCCCACCACCCCCTGCTACAGTGAATAGTGGTACGGGCATAGTTACTTTTTAGGAATCAACCCCCCTCACAAACAAAAACTTAAAGCTGGTTCCACCTTTGGTTGAGATAATTTTCTTTTTCAGGAAAAAGCAGTAAGACGTTAGTATTTTGGAGAAGCTGACGTAAGAAGCAATGCCTCTGATACTACTTGACGATGACTTGGCGAACCAACCTCTTATCGTTGTCCAGCTGTTGACACAGCTGCTAAATAGGGTGAGTAATTTAAATGACTTCTCTATACACTACGAAGCTGAATAATTACTTTTAGCTAGTAAGACACATTAGTTAGACAGTAACGTGCCTGTCCGGTGGGTCATTTAGATCACTATCAGCAGGCCGAGTATGGTTCGTATTTTCTCCCTGCCGTAAAAAGGACGCATCAATGGAAAGACGTTTCGTCAAACAAGCGAGCGTGTTTTGGTTAGTCGCCCGTCAAAGTGTTTCAGATGAACGGCGCGACCGTTGATTCACTGACGCCATGTCGTGAGGTTGACAACATGCGCATTTAAAATAAATATTATTAGAAGAAGTGCAATATGCATCGTTTCAAGTGATAAAATATATTTTAACTAACACAAAGCCTACACGTACCATAACCTATAACCATGCAGATATAACCTACATCTTGCCCGTTGTATTGAATATTTGTGAAGACACAATCATAATATTTTCACGAATGTACACTTAGATACTTACTGGCACTCAAATAATGCACTCGTGCGTTTTGTCTGTAATTCTAACTTGTTTGTTTAACCAAACCGAATGAAAGTGATGTGGGATAGACTCTCATACTGGTATTTTAAGTGAGTATTCTTGTTTTGAATCTGTAGCACAGAACTTAAAAAAAAATTACTACCATTTGTATTGGCTAATGATATAACTGCTGTACCTTACAGATATCGACAAAGACTATTAAATGTTTGTAATTTTTAGCAGTAAGTTTACTATGTGCATACACGCCCAGATGGCGAAAACAATTTCAATATTTTTATCGTGTATGGGGGTAGAGGGGGCTACAAAATATATTTTTCTTAAAATCTAAGGTAAAATGTTTTTTTTTTTTTGCCGGCGAGTAGTAATTTTTGTATTCTGTTGTTTTATTATTTCATATAAATGCTCTAGCGAAATATTATTTTGTCGTAGTAAATCTTACACAGACTTAAACATAATAAGGTATATACTGATATGTTACAAATTACGTTAAGCTTAATTTACCATGTTTTTTTTTCACATTTCTCTTGTAAATAGTCATATGAAGGTAAAAAAAAAAGATGGTTAAGTGCTGACATTTCTATTGAAAATTTTCGGGAATATGTAGATCAGTATAATGTGTACCAGGGTTTTGTTTTGCTACAAAATAAAGTTGGCAGCAACATTACTACTGTAGTGACGTATATACTGGCTCGCGAAATGAATATTAACAGTAAACCCCACACGACTGCCACAGAATATCGCCACTTGACCACAGTTTCTTCCAGTTCTGTGCACACGATTAATGTATTACAGTGTAAGTTATGAATAATACTACAGGTTCAATGTGTCACTTGTAAGCAATAATACAGGTTACATGCAAGAAACACCATTCTCGTTACAGCTGTTTAATATTTTTGTTCAGAACATAGAGGTAATTTATAGTAGAGGGAACATGACGTCACACATGTGTGTCGAACATGGTCTCGAGAGTTTGATGTTGTTTATTTATGTTTTCTCGTCGTAAAATGCAGTCGTGTTGTTTGCAACTCATGACGTACCTTCGAGAATATATATTTAGTCATATGGTGTCACCAAGATCTCGGTTCATAACCTTATAGTAAGTATGTAGCTAATATTTACTTTTTACTAAAAACAGCTGGGTTAAGGAAAACAGTAACGCGGGAAATATTGCTTACATTTCTCGTTCTGAAATTTCTACGCAATTATAGTATGCGATTATATGGCAGTATGCTCTCCTTAGTTCATACATTCATGAGGTACCAAAATAACCCAACATAGTTGTGATTACTAAGCAATATTATCTTGGCTCTCAATGTTATTTCAAATTTCCCGCGTATATTTCACTAAAGTCATGTGACACATGTTGAACACACAATTTAGTATGCAGCTGTATAGAGGATACTCCCTCTACCCTATATTTACTCTAAGGTTCAGAGGTTTTCCGTTGGCTGAAATTTGAAAGCGGATTCTCCAACACACAGAAATAACATGTCTCTATTGTAAATTTCGTACCAACCTCTACATATATTCCACTTTGGAATCGTCGTTCATTCGACGCTATAATTCTGATCACGGCTGGGTATCTCGATAGGACTTCCTTTGACCGTCAGCCATGTTTGATTTTAGTTCCTGGTCTCTTGTGTATCATCTTCGCCACATGGCAGCCGTCTTGTTTTAGTATCGTCCCGGGCGCAAGGCGCTGTTCTCGCACGCCGTACTCGGTCAAAGATATTAACATAAGAGATGCCCATCTAGTGAAACTCTCTTTGTCTATGATTATGATAGAAGTGTTATTACACGACAATTCATGCTCGCATTTTCGCGTAGCCGTCATAACACTAAATTCGTTCTAAAGACACGTTAGAGTTAATCACGGTTTCGAATAAAAGGACCATGCTCGGCCTATTGTTATTAGACCGGCGCAGGGTAGAGACAGGTAAAGTAAGGCTGGTTTTCCATTGCACCTCTAGTCGCAGTTAGAATTATATACCTACATTCGTTTTTTAGACTGCTCATGGTGCAAATAGAGAAAATAGACTTGCTCAGATATATTCGTTTGCAGCAGATTTTCAACCGTATTTTAATCACTTTGTATCCATTACATTCAAATTTTGATCTCTGAAATCCACTATAGGCTACATCACAAGTTCTGTCTTAGCAAAAAATTTTGAATCTTCAGTATGAATCACTGTAAATAAGTTTTATAGCAAAGAAAATTGTTTTAGGCTAATTATTTATAGGGATTGTGACATAAAATTACGTTTCTATAAAATAGCTGAACAGCATCCTTACACGGGCGAATCTGGACGAAGAGTGTATTCTGCGTTGTGAGAACTTACAGTAAACGAAGTCTATTTTTTAAATTTGTTTGTAAATTATATTGGGTTGAATGCTATGGTATGCTGAAAGTCGTCTGTAAAATGAAAATCCTATAAATAAAATATAATATACTACCTGATACAAAACAACGACACTCTGAACAGTAGCAAAACAATGAAATACCATGATTTATGAAGTTATTGATTTTATTTTAAAATTACATTTTCAATCGACTTCTAAGGTAGAATATTTCCACCACATTCACTTTACAGATACATTGATAACAATATTTCAACTCGCTTTTTATAAGTTACCTATACGCAAATTTAACACACACGGTTCTGACATATACTGTGCAGTGTAGATAGTTATAGTTTATTAAAGCAGTTTTTTATCGTGAAAATATGTTTGGGTTATATGTTATTTATTTCAAGTACGACTTTTTAAAATATTTTATTGCAATGCAAGTATTATTTAACTAAACTATTAAAATCTTACGCAAAGTTTAGATAAACTTCTACCGTGTCAGAACCATTATTGTACAAAATAAGTAAAAAAAAGATATAATTGTCAAAATGCAGAATCATACAAATTCAAAACAAGAATTATTATATAGTTACTATCCAGACTATATTTAGTAGGTTTTGATGTTGAAGTTCAATTATGCTCCTGTAACCACGTGTATTACGTAGAAGATACTTCCACACATACATTTGTTTATGTAAGTAACTAAGACTTTCGCTCAATTTTTTTGTACCAATATAATCTCTGGCATCAATAGCTAGGGCATGTTTCCAGATTCGTAACTAACTATGCTTGAAAGAAAAGTGCGAATATGATTTTCCATCGTCTTCTGCATTCTCTCAGAAAGCGTACGCATTTTTTCAACAATTTATCTAAAAGGGAAATAATTATTTCAGTATGTTAAGTTCTTTTACAGCGATAAGATATTGTTTATTCTTTTCTAGATCGAAGACTGTTGTTCGAAACTGGAGTTTATTGCAGCGAGAATGAAAATACTTGAGGAGAAAGTAAGTAAATTTCTACTTGTCCAAGCCAGGAGCAAAGTATTAAGTTAGTTGTACACGTGATCCACAATTTATAAATGAGTTTTTACATTTACTTGTCTTTCGTACTGGCAATTTTTCTTAACAAAAGATACCAGGTACCAAAAATATGATAGAATTTATGACATTTATATTTGTATTTGACATAATTTGTATTGAGAAAACGAACTACTTACGTGAAAACTTACTTGAAACTAGGATTTTCAATTTGACACTACTGCATTCACAAAATTTTGTTGAAAAATAAATAATATAATATTTTATTTTCGTCTTCAAAAACCATATTTGAAAGTCTCAGAATATAAATAAGCAACAGTAAGAAACTTGATAATACTTTGTTTTGCTAGGTAACATGAGATCGGGAAACAGATTTGTTTGGTATCATAGGCTACCACGTTAATTTTTGGTGAACTCTTCACGGTACTAGATACGAGATCGTTTATGTACATGGGGTAGAGATCTGTGATTAAAATTAAATTTTGGCTAAAGGTCATGCTACATTATTTCAAACTGCTTTTACGATACATTTTTTTAAATTCATAAACTAAAACAGATATCTATAAACCGTTGCACAAATTGGTTAAAAAAAGGTTTTACCACACCGTCAATATTTTTAAACCAAAATATATAGATTTGATTTGTTAGTTCCTCAAAGGTAATTTCCTTATTTACATAATTTGCTGAAACCATTGCTTTATTTTGTTAAGGTTGTTCAAGTGGGGAAAAAACATAATTTTATATTTGTATGAAATAGTGTTAGTTTTGTACACATTACTTGAGAGTACATATACCTCTAACGGAAAAAATTTAGCTCATCTAGTTTTCCCGTAATGGCACTTCAAAGTCAAAATTTGCGTATTTTTACTTCATACAAAACTTGAAAACCAGTTAACATAATGAA
>PNEQ01097570.1:0-14276 GCA_003012365.1 Medauroidea extradentata
TCTAAATCTCATTTATCTATTGTCTCGATCACAGAGCATAATAACGTGGTGTATTGTCGTGTTGCATCCACATGTTCATGCGAACATTCAAAGGCACGTCTAAATCTCATTTATCTATTGTCTCGATCACAGAGCATAATAACGTGGTGTATTGTCGTGTTGCATCCACATGTTCATGCGAACATTCAAAGGCACGTCTTTCAGTAATTGAGGCAGTACACTGTGTAGAAAAATTGCGTAAACTTGCTCAGTCAAGTGACCTTAAAAAAAATATGAACCAATGACATTATTGCCGATAATGCCGCACAAACAATTAACGGACCACGTATGTTGAAATGGTACAGTTCTCATCCATCGATGATTCTCATTTGCCCAATAACGTATGTTATGCCTATTCACATTTCCTATATTTGTGAAATTAGAATTGTTGGAAAAGAGCACATGATTCTAGAAGGAGACATCTGATCGTTTTTTATACGAATTCAATTACAGAAATTGTAGCGATTTTAGAAATCATTGTTGTACAAATCCTGATGTAATGACATACAATACGGATGAAGCTTGTGTTGATGTAAGATTCTTAATACAAATCGCTAACTAATACCCCTTCCTCTTTCCAGTTTCCCTCTGCTCGAACGTGGATTTTGTGTAGCAAAATCTATGATTGCAGCAGCATTATTTTCGTTCACAATCGGTTGGCGTTTGGCTCGTCTTTGTTTCACTGTACCGAAGCAACAGAAACGGTCAGCTTATCGCATAAAACCCAATTGCGATTTTTGTTGCATATCCGGATAACGAGCCGCACACAAATCCTGAGCGTTTCTGTAATTTTAAAGGCATTCTCCCAACACCATCAATGTATCAAATGATCCTTGAAAATCGTTAATTTTCGCTATCCGATGTACTCGCATTAGAAGGTAATATGTGACCTTTGGGTGTGTGGCTAAATGACCTTGTGTTGTAGGTCGCTGAACTCGTCATCAAATCGGCACTAATAGCATCGAATAAACGATACATGGTTCCATTTAACAAAGTGGAGTTGATCTTGACGTAGTTTCGGCGCCTCTACTGAAAAAAATAGGGTGGCCCAGTGTGATGGCCTTCTCGAACACTGAAACTTTTGTCTGAAACATTTGTGGATATGATTACTTGCTTGAGTGCTATTGCTCTGTAACACTTTGTGTGCCTCATCCTGCACGTACAGGTTGTCCAGTAACAACCACATAGTAAGCAAACTATGCCAATCTTGGGTGAATTGGAAGCAAACTGAAGAAATGTTCTTTGACAGCAATTTACGTGCGCAATGTTGCAACACTACATGGATATGTCCTTTAATGTGCCCAAAGTCTATGTATTATTTTATAGAAGTATATGTAAAATCATATTTGGACTGACCGCGATTATATTCAGTACCCATAATATGCTAGTCAGAACAGTAGTAATACGACATATATCTGTGGAGCGCAAGACTACAGTGTAAGGTTGTCACATTGCGAATGTAAAATTACCGTTTACAACATTAAGTCGCTGACAATTTAGTCCACTTTTGCTCAGGATTTGCATGGTGTGCTTATATACGGTTGTTTCAAGATTAGTCCTAATGTATATGTATATATAGGCTGAATAAACCCCCATTTTGAAGGTCTGTATTATCATAAGCAAACAGCTTACAATTTTTGTGACCACTCACATGATCTACGGAACAATGAAGTGTTTGTAACGTAACTTTATAAATTTTCTATGTGAACGCCCCGAGCAGCACTAACTACATCGACGTGATACTCAAACTTGTTTCACATTCGTGCCAACATGTACGGTGTAACGGTGTGGATGGCGTCCGTAATTCTTGTTTTGCGCATGCAATGTTAGACGGCATTGGTGGAACAAACATGAGATCCGTTGTGTATCCCCACAGGAGTGAGATCTGTGCTTCGTGGGGGTCAGTGAAAAAGTGCCCAGACACCATCTACTCAACCACCAATCCATAATTGTGGCAACGTTTCATTCAGGTAGTCATGAACAGCTAGGTGCCAATGGGGTTACGCACCATCCTGCTAAAAAATACAGTCCCCCGCCGCCTCTTCTACGAGAGGAAATAACGATCCGGTAAGCATGTCCAAATAAGAAATCCCAGTAACAATGGACTGAGGGGCAGAAAACAACGTGTATGGATACAGCGCAAAACATGTTCACATTGGGTGACGCGCGCTCGTGTTTGGTGGTTTCATGTGGAATCTCCTAGCCCCATATCCTCACGTTGTGACGGTTGACCTTACCGTTTGTGTGGAATGTCGCTTCATCAATAAACACAATCCTAGAGATAAAGGCATCTTCAACCTTATTCCGGCCAAGAATGTCATGCAAAAATCCGGTCTCAGTTCTTCATCTCTTTCGGTAAGAGCCTGAACAAGCTGTAATACATGGAACAAAAATATCATTGTTCCATGATGCATTTGAGTGGTCACACAACATTATATATAGGTAAAAAATATGTATATACACAGTTTTTTAATATGTCCATAAGTCGCAAACTATGCATGCATTTCAACATTTCTCAGAAATATTGTGTACACTGGTTCTGTAAGACGGTGCAGAAGACGATACATACTTATTACGTAGTCGTTTTCACTGCAAATCACGATTTTGGTCGTTCGCAAATTTTACTGAGGCATTACCGGCTTTCCACTTCCTATCTAATTTTACTTTAATTTTATTATTAATTGCATTTCTTCTTGTTAACATGCAAACATCCAGTAAATGCAAATTTACAGGATATGTAATGAAAATGTTTAATTTTGTTTCTTAGAGTGGGGACTAACATCGTGATCAATTATACATTTTTTAAAGTTAATACTTACAAATATAACACACGCATTATTTGAATAATACAAGTCATAATTATATGTTTTACTATCATCCACCATTTACATGGAGTCTTACATTAACTGTAGTTAAAATGAAAGCCTTACATGTATATTTAATTAACAATATGTGTATATAATGTAACAGTATCTTAAATTTTATATTTTATGTGGGGCTCGTGTATTTCATTATTGGTCAGTATTAAAGATATATAAGTAACTGTGCACTACTATTCCTTGGCGTCTTCTTCAGACGCTTTAATAAATTACAGCTGTCTTGAAAAATTTAGTAGTACCTTGACACCTATTGGGTTGGAACTTTTTTTTTAGGAATTTTTATCCCATATGTTGCAGCACTGACCGAAGAAATCGATTTGACTTTAACATTTCACTGTACCTTACGTGCAAATGTTTGAATTTTTAGCCGAAGTATTTGTTTTAGAGTATAAATCAAAACTATTAGCTTGTTGAACCAATTTTACATAAAATGTTCTTTACATTTTTTTCGATAAATTTGCATTACTTGTTAAGTGAAAATCGTGACCATTACGAGACAAAAAATTATATAGTATTTGCTCCTCTCTCTGTTAACTAATTGAATTTACTGCATAAAAAATAACGCAATTTTGTCAAAGAAAATATTAAAAAGTAATCGGTTCTACAAGAAAACATTAGCATTCATACTCTACAGCAAATATTAATATTTTAAAACCAAGAATTTGTACATTAGGAATATTGTGGAATTTTAAGTAGGAAAATTTCGATAGAGGATGCTTGTATTTGTTCTTACTTTTGTGGCTGAGATTAAAATTAAAAGCAAACTAATATGTCACAAAGTATCGTCCCAAGCAACTGTGTGTAATTTATTATGTGTGTTGGTAATGTTTGAACTCACGATGATAATGTCGAGAAATCATCTATACATTAAACTATAAAATAAATATGTTATTGATGAAAGACATATAAATAACATTCCTCCACCCGTTGATCAATGCGGTATTTCTAGGTGGATGATATTCCTGGTGAAAACTATGAAGACCCAAATTCAATTCGGCTGGAAAGAATTACGTCAGATGGTTTTACCGCAGACGATGATGATGCAGATATAGAAGAAGGAGAAAGCGACAGCAACGGAAGTATAAAATACGACCAAGATTATGATCCTCAGACAGTTACAGTTCCACTGACACTTTGCTTGGCTGTCATGGTTGGGTAAGTTTAAACTGTAAGAAAAAAACAGAATTAAGAGGTAAATTAGAAATTCAGAAACATTACGTCACCCGGTAATATATAATAAAAAGTCAACATGTGAAAATTTATTCGTGAATACAGAAAATATCGTGGTAATGTTTCCCACGTCTCTTCCCAGGGGACGAAGCAAGTCATATTTGAAAATGGCTATGAAAACATATGTGAGTTTAATAACGTATCTTAAGCACCATCGTTTTAATGGTTCCTAAGGTGATAGGTACTGAAGACGTAAGTTTTCCATTTTACACGCACGAAACCAACAGTGTGTGGCAGGAAATATGCATTGTTTTGTCCGAATGTATTTATAGGAACAAGTTCCTTGGAAGACTTTCTGAAATTGAGAACTTGTACTTGCAACTCGTTCCATTTAAACACTTGGAACAAATCTGAAGCGAAGTTCGACCATTTACTGAACGCAGTCTTTGTAACATTGCACCGTTTATCTCTGCTACTAATTCGTTGTTTTTCGTATATACCTGCACGTTAATTGGTACTGTTCGAAGATACAGTTAGCATAATTCTTGCGGTAGATCAAATAAATAAGCGATTGGTTGTATTTATTGGTGACATAGGGTTTCGGACCTGATGCGCCAGAGTACAGGAGTCGCTATTACTGAAAATTAAACCTCCTTTTATGCTATATAAGGATAATCGATATTTTATAGCCCAATCTATAAAATCAATTTCGCACTGACATCGTAAATTCACGGGGCGTCACATTACGTAGGCGTGTCTACAATAAAAACAATGATGTCTCACCGACGTCTTTCGCGTTCGGCACACGCGACCAGAGTCTCTATTTCCAATAATATATATATATATATATATATATATATATATATATATATATATATATATATATAAATGACGCCTAGCCGACGTCTTCCGCGTCCGACACACCCGACAAGAGTGCCTATATCCAATAATAAAAAAAATATGCCTAGCCGGCGTCTTCCGCGTCCGGCACACGCAAAAAGAGTGCCTGCCCCTCGTACAGCGACAAAGCTTCCCCTTCTCCTTCACGGAGACAACTCCCAGCCAATCAGTGACCTCCTGGCACAATGGCTTATCGTATCCTCAACCATACGCAAATCTTTTATTCGATCATTTTGAAAATTAGTACATTTGACATTTATATTTATTAGCATAAACTGTTTAAGCTTGATTAATTTACTTCCGTTATTTACATATGTTAAATATTTTGTCACAGCATGACGTTTATCTAAGCCCCGCCTACAAGCACTGGCTGTGGGCGCTTTCAAGGGAAGAGAGGGTTGGTTTGGCCCTCTTTCTCCATGTCTCTACTCTGTCGCTACTCAGCTGTGCATTCTGTTGCTATTACAGCGTTAAAACGTAAATATTTCCTACAATCTTCCATTTCATAGTTTGCTATTGGTAGGCCGGCAATTAAGTATAGAATTTATTTAACATCAAAATCAGTAATTTGGGTTATTCCCTATACATAAAACAGTTTACTTTGAAATACTGAATAAAATAAAACTTAATTGAAGTCTCTACGACAATTTTGACTAATTACATATCTATAGCATATATAGGCCTACACTTATTTACAAACTTTACGAATGAATAAAGTAGCGCATCTCAACATGTTCTGATGTAATAAAATATTTTAATATTACAGCATTCTGAATACTAAAGTAATTTACTTTACATAATTATAATCTCATTAGATTTTAGGTATACATTCGCCGTTATCTTTTAACAAAGAAAGAAATTGTTTTGTCAAGAGACTTACTTAAAAAAACTTTGCCGGTTACTTGAAAACTAAATGTCAACCAAGTTACCGACGGTCACTTTTGAATGAACTTAAACTGTAAATAGTTCCTTCGATAGTTAATTTACAAGATCTAGAAATAGTTTCTATTTATCAAAATTTATTTGAACTTTAAGGAGTTGACTTTTTTCCGATAGTTTTAATAGAATGGGAGTAAAGCAGCAGAAAACGTAATGTGCCACTTTATTTCATAACCCAGATTTATAAACTCATCATCAATATGCGTGAAGCATATCAATTAGTGATTTTCGAAACAATTCGACAAATAAAAATGTAAATGATTAGATTATATTTAATTTGGCCTGATGGGTCAATGTATTCAACAAATGATATTTATAACAGTTTTTGTATTGAAATTATGCTCAGTAGGAGTTTGGATTGGGGTCAGTTATTTTAAAATGTATGGGCTCAAATATATGGGTTGGTTAATGCAGCAAGGAATGAAGAAATTACAAATAAGATTTCGTAACACCTCCTGTAATAAATATCTTATTGACGTTACATATGCACAGTTTTATGAATAACTTTATGTAAATGCATGTTGTTTCAAACATATCTTCTCAATATTCATTTTCACATGGACGTTACAATAATAGTGTCATCACAATATCAGACATGAAATGAAATGTTTAAAATATATTTCCAAAGATAAAAACAACTCAATTCAGCAAATCTTCTATTGCCTGTAAGCTGCATGATTGTGCACGGCAAACAGTTCCTAAGGCATGTCATCAGTGGCGCACGCTCGTGTATCATGAACTGCCATAACGCTCAGGGCACCAACAGTGGGTCACTAGCTGCGGCAGCAATACAAAACTTTTTGCTTCTGGTCTGCCATAAGTTGACCATCAGTAGGTAAGTGACGGCATGAAGCTGGCAAGCCGTCAACTTGCCACTTGTTCACTAACATGGCAAACGGTTAGTAACCCATCGTCAGACCATTTTAGGGCACTCAAAATATCAGTGTGCCAAAAACGGCCTGCAATAAAGATTTAAGATATTTATGATATTCTTGTGAAATTAACAAATTAATTTTTTTTATGCAGAACACAGCAATGCACGTTGCAAACAACAGCCTGATATTTGGAAAAATATACAAAAAAATTTTCATGGAAACCAACGTAACTATACGCGTCAGCTCTGCGATCGGTTACATATGAACACCGGTATTAAATAACTGAGAATGATATTTAAAAAGTCAGCGCATCTTACGCTCCATCAGAGTCACAAGGTTAATGATCGCAAATAACATTACATCTTAAAAAACGATAAAATTTTATCTTCAGCAGTGTCTTTCTACCACATATCCATATCACCAAAGTTCGCTATGTTTCTATGAATGACAGAATTCTTTATCGTCGTCAATGACTGTGACGAACTGCATGATATTGTTTTAACGTGATGAGAGACATTGATTTCGAGAAGAAATCCAGATCGAATCGTGCTTGTATGATCACGTTCTCTTTAGCCTAATCAATAACTGAAATTAAAATGTATTATTTAAAATTAATTTAAAGCTATACATGTTGGGGGTCGCCACAAAACACAAACTTGTTGCTACGGTAAGAACAGCGCAAGTAAGATTCCCCGGAGCACAGTCATAAAAAAGTAAATGTAATCACAATTTCATTGAAAAATGCAAAAGAGGCACAGCGCCCCAATAAAACATTCTAATGATTGGATATAACTGGTTATAGTTTCAAGTGAGAGTTGTAATTTTCTTGTGCACATAAAAATACTCATTTGCTTTCTCTAGTCTTCTGAAGATAGGGCCACCACAAGTAAGGACGTTTTACTATAAGAGAAAAAAAATAATCTGGCGACACAACTTGACTAGCTTCGTGTCCTGAGATGTAGGGGATTTAATTTTAAAACTACTGAAAAGTCGTAGGCATTCAGAACTGTAGAGTTCAAGAGGATACAGCTTTTCATGTGAAGCTGGTGGTAGCATTTCGTGGACCCCTGTGGCTAGTTTTTAAAAACTTGTTATATTTTACTGATTTTGCCGTTTTCATAAGCGGAGTTTCATAACTTTCATAGAAATTAGAAGGCCAATGGCAAAGTGAATAATACACTTCCTGATGAGAGTAAAAACGTAGAATATAATTGAAAATTGTTTGCACAATATTCTTGGTTTGGTTGTAATATTTGAAATGGTTGAGATAAATTTGTGCTCTATGGAATGACTTATATTGTAATTTGTTTTATTTATCGCTAGGAAACACAATTTAAGTGTTTGTGATCATATTACTATATATGTTGTATTTTTAACTAAAACTTAAAATATCATAGTGTTATGATTCGTTTTGTTCTCAAAACTTTTGGTTATCTAGGTCGGATAAGTTGAATACGGTATAAAGATAAAAACATAAGAAAATGTACAAATAAATACCTAGAATAAAATCATACTATCAAGTTTCTCAAAAGTAATAAGAACAGGTAAGAAATTCTTGGGTACATATGCTTCTGGTTAAATATCGATCGAATTTACTGGTGATGCTGTCATTGACTTGTTTCGTGTGCAATCTCGTAACTTGAAGAAGTTTAAGTGCGAATTTTATGAATATCACATCAAACTTGCTGTGAAAAACGCTCAAGCAGAATCCATTAAGGAATCGGAGGCAAGTGAGCACGAAGTGGAGTAAATTGAATGTGCATATTATCATGTGCAGGAAGTTCTGTCAAGGTTCACGATAAGCGAGGTAGAAGACGACATTATCACCGATGGTGATCGATGAAAAAAGAAGGTCAGTCATGTTAAACTTTCCTAGATAGAACTTCCAATATCCTCAGGTGAGTTGTTGGAATAGTGGACAACAGAATATGACTTATTCTGATCATTGGTACATAATAATGCATCATTATCAGGAGTAGAAAATCACCAAGACTTGTTAACATCTCTGTATGTTGAGCCCCTTAATCTTGTACGGTCACCACCTCTGTTAAAACAAAACTATTTACTTCCTCTAAAAACACTTCTAGATGTGACAATGTCAGGGCAATTGCTACATTGCACAAGGATAATCCCATGAATGCACACAAATTAGTTACACCCTCTGCAGAAAATTCGTGGTATTCAGTGAAAATTTGGCTGCTTTGTATGTTCTGGGATTTCTGGTCAAACAGTAGAATATTTGCTCATTGAATATAATACTGCCATAAACTTGACTCGGAGACAAGACACCAATTTTAATTACAAAACACGCATACACAAGTTCCAACATTTGATCAGTTACTTCAGTTCATGGAGTCTCTTTCTAAAGCACTACTCTTAGCCAACATTTTTCTGCAACCTGAGGTTTAATCAAACGAGGTAACATGACTAGTATAAATACGCAGGAAACATATTTGTGTTAGCATCAGATGAAAATTGTAGTATTTGTCACAGTTACCACCTCATATACAGGGGTCCTGAGTTTGCCTTGAATGTTCAGGATTGTCGTAAAATTGTAGTCAGGCATAAGCTACGCTTAAACTGTTTTAGGTCTAATCATGTCCAGGAATGCAACTCCAAGAGGATGTGAAGGCAGCGTTATAGAACGTCTCATGCTTAGATCGCAGTACAGAGTTTTATGGACATTCACTCTCTCTCTTTTCAATGCGTGGTGATTGTCCTTGTTCTTGCGCGCGCTGTTGCCAATAATCGCAAAATTTTTACATACTACAATAGCTTTGATATTAAAATGTTTGCATATTGTAGGGAATCGAATCGCGTAACTGGTGATATATTTGGTTCATTATTGACACCATTTTAAGGGGTTGAAAAATTTCAAAAACAAATTTCTTGAAATTTGTACTGTTTTCATGCATCCTTAAATTTATCACATCATAAATTACATATCAAAAGAAAATCGTTTCCAGATTTGTATGGTGTGTGATTTCATATATCTGGATGCCAACAAAAATTTTGAAGATTAAATATTTTTACGTTAGTTGTACAGAATGTTTTCTTAATGTTGTGTGCGTTTTCTAACAAACTGAAACATCGAAAAGATGGACATTGAGAAAATTTATATTATTTTAGTTAGATGGGAGATGAAAACGAGGAAGTTGTTCATAATAAGAAAAAAATATATATAGGCTATTTAAAAACAACCCCACCACAATATCTTTAGCCGTAATCTTGTTTGTAGCTTTAACATATGTGGCATATTATGTCATGCGCTCGCCATGCACTCGCCCTACAAACAAGGCAGTTGAGTGTCTCTATAAGTGTTGTCTGAAGAGAATAATCGTTCCGTTATCTTAACTATTAGGTTTTGTCTGGCATGGTTAGTAAATAAGGTACAGGTTTCCTTTAGTCAGCAATTATATTCGTCCCTTGTCCTAAACTGGTTCAGGAATCCTAAGCTCGAACTGCACTCGTATACGAAATGTTAAATTTTCTGCCGTAACTAGCACGATTTTAAAAAACGGTAAGCTCGAACCATACGGGAGCCCTCGTATACGTCCAGACCATACGAGTTAGTATTCTCTCCATAGGCAACGTTCGAAATAACTCGTATACGTCGAGTGCAATAAACAGACTACATAGCCGCCATGGCAAGTGCCACCTCCTTGACATAAAGAGAGTTTCACGGCCCACGTAGAATATAAGAGCTATTTATTTGAGTGAAACTCAATGAAACAGCAGCAGTGAAAATTAATGAGGCTTAAAACTACTAACTAATTGTGTCTAAAATTAATATTTAACAACTTAACAATAACTCCAGCTGTGGTAAGAAATGTGGTAGGCGTGTGGTCAAAGCTACAGCGTAGATAGTCAGGTATGTAACTGCAGTGAGTTCAAAACTTTGTCAAGGCAAGCCTTGGTTTTACACAGTTAATTGTATTCTTTTTGTCTTCTAGATATTGAAAATTTTATTTAAATGAAAATGTACAAGTGTTATAAGCGTATGAAACTGTTAATGATTTAACTTTAGTTATAAGTGCTACTATGTTGACTATTGTTAAATGTTAATGATTCTACCATTACGTGAAGTAGAATACGAATTTCTATGCTATGATAAAGTAGAGAATAAAAAAAGCGTGTTAGGTTTAAACGATATACAGTTCGATTATTTTTTTGCTTCCTTAAATGTTGCGGAAGCTCAGCGTATTATTTGCTCCTGTCGTTCTCCCAGTCATGTACAGTACTTACTGTAAGTTTTTGGTAAACTAGATTTTTGTTTCTGTTATTTCCTATCGAAATTTATAGCATAAATTTCTGCGCGACAAGCATTCAATGTGCTGTAGCATACACATACGTTTATTTACAGATATTGCTAAGAATATTTTTTATTATCTTTGAAATTCATACAATGTGAACATTGCAATTATTATTGTTCTATAGTATATATCCTCTGTGACTAGTTTTAGCTTGAATATATATGTATGTTTTATTGTCTGGAGTATTGCCGAGAATTATTTTGTTAATCTTAATATTTTATTGTAAAGACTCTTACTAGGTGGCATAATTTTATTTAAAACAAATAAATTTCAGACCAAAATAGTAATCGATTTGCTAGTAGGAAGAATTTATGTTATGTTTTACTACGTTTCGAAAAACAAAACCTTTTCACTATGGAATCAACAAGAAATAAGAATAGAAGGTTTTAAGAAAAATGGAATAAAAATTTTTGATGGTAGAGGTCCGGCTTTGAAGATTCTTGAGGAAAGAAATGCCTCAGTTTGCTTTCGTCGAAGAGTTCCTGGGGAAGAACGTCACATGACCTGGCACTATTAATATTCCTGTTTTGAAAATAGAGGCGTTTTCTAGCTCAGAAGAATAGAAGAGGAATTCACGCCAATTCGTACCGTCTTCCCAGTAGTTTTGTCAGGCTTGTCTTAGCCTGGTGTAAATTTTGCCGAGTACCAAGAGTAAGAGTTTGGCTACGTGGTGGTACCACGTTTCCCCTTGTACTAATTCTTTCCAAATTTCGAGCTCAGGAGAGTCCAGAATACTGTCCTAACATCGCAGATTTCGACTGGTAAGCTGTCCCAGCCCTTTTCGATGATAAGAAATATTCCAAGTTCATGAATTTTCTGCAGTTTTGGCAGAGAACTGCTTAACTTTTGGATTTTCTTGGAGTTGTGCCAAACAGCCCGCGAAAAACCCTAGATTAAGGAGTCACCGGCAAATCCTAAATGTTATGCATAATTGCTACAATGAACTGCAGGAATATGGTAATTCGAAAACTAAATAACTAAAGAATGGAAAACAGCATTCTAAACTCGCTGAACTCAGTGTCATTCTGATAACTATTGACAACAGTAATATTTTTTTAGTCACAGTATAACACACAATTTTTATTCTTCTGAAATATTAAATGATCCAGCAAGAGTATTAAATAATGGTATGTTAACTTTTTTAAATTTTTCTTTTACATTACTAAGCTATATTCTCAGTAGTGCAGCGTCACTGAATGTCTTTGTTTCTACTGGGAAAAGAAACCCATTATTGATAAAATCTTTTCTATACTCCTATTGTTTCCTAGTCCTAAATATTTTCTCTAAATAAATTTGCTTCTTTTATTTACTTACTGTTCTCTCAATTTTAATAAGATTATTAAATTAATTCTCAGGGTTCATGGACTTAGCAAAATAATGGTAAACCATATCTTCCTAAGCTGAGGTTGGGTTAAGTGGAGATTTTACAGTGTGCAATACAGAAATAGTTGAAATTTATTTCAACAAAAAAACTTAACTGTAAGGGTTTCGCACATACTTAACAAAATTGTGGTTTATGAAGGCCTAGACAAAAAAGAGATAGGTAGGAATACCATTGAGTTTATAGGAGATAAAATAAAATAAAACGCATAGCACCAAAATTCATTTCAAGAAGACATTTCACATTTTAAATTGATTCATAAAGTTTCAAAAAAATAGTTTGCCTGAATACCATTTTCAGTGTGTAGTAAGTGATGTGATGTAAGTAATAGACAGTAAATATTTTATTTGAATGTGCATCCATCCTTACAATATGTATTTATAATGTGTTGTAAAGTCTATATGTAGTGAGGCTAAAAATATGTAATATTCTGCTTTTTACGGACAGGAACTACTATGTATAACTAAGATAGTTAAAGTACTTTATGTTGCAAACTAAGATTTCCTCTGTGAAAAATACTTAACTTAATGGTGTCACTAACTTATTCTTCATAGTATAAATTATGTGACATACTTCTAATAAAGGAAAATAAAAGCGGTAGCTCGAGCTGAGTCTTATCTGAGATTCCAAGCAAAGAAAGTTGAATTGTCGTATAAATCGCAAACAATCCTACGACTATAGAAGCTACACACCGCGCCAATGAACCAATATATTTAGCGTCGGTAGAACAAGGAGGAGTAGGACTATCTGAAATGGCGTCTCCAAGCTGTAGATAAACTTATCTTGAGGCACTACAAGTACTAACCTCGACGCGAACCTCTTCGCCGTCTGTCCCATTCGCCGAATACTTAAACGAAACAATGGTGACAAAACCTCTTTCCTATTATTAGGGCGGCGTCGTATAAAAAAGTTATATAATCGGCGATACAGTCACATCCGGCTCGTTCGAAAATGTCACGATCAGTGATTTTTCTCTCTAGCTAGCCAGTGATGTATTATATTTCACCAATGAACAATTAATCTTAACTGATAACTTCCAGCCCCACGAAATAAATTAATTATATAGATAATCTGTAACAGGGTCATTCCGTGTCAAATCAACCATGCTTAAAACCCTTAACCCCCTAATTGTGATTAAATTCAGAATATATTTTGTACACATGGTGAGATTTAATAATATATATTTTTTAGAATTTTTAAAATACTATTTTGAGACTTATAGCCTTTTAAAAAACCAAATTTAAAAAAAATCTATGGTAGATACTTATACAAATGCCACTAGCTCAGCTCCTAATTAAGTAACATATGTGTTTGATAGCTTGTTTAAAAGCTCTTGAAATGGGCTTTAATTTGACACGTCACATGATGTTGGTACATTAACAAAAGTGTTTTAATAAAAAAATTAATTTTAATAACCAAAATATAAAAAAAGTAGTTTTTTTTAAAAATGGGAAAAAATTATATTTTATGTATCAGACTTTAAATAGTACATCCTGAAAGTTATAGAGTGGGATCATGATGGGATCAAAAGTAATTAATTGTTAAAATGGTTAGAGTGTGAGTAAAATTATGATATTTAAACCTACTTACATGTTACGTAAATATAGCTACACAGCGGGTTTGCTGTGAATGACTTTCTGGAGTAATTTTGTAGTAGCAGTTTGCGTTTCTCCTTTTGTGAGTGTGTACACTCTTCCAGTTGCTGTAAGAGGATCAACTCTAGTGAGGATATCACTTTTGTGTACACAAAGAACGTCTGGTAGTTCTGGATATTTGTAGG
>PNEQ01097571.1:0-14276 GCA_003012365.1 Medauroidea extradentata
AAAAAAAATTGTTGGTACAAAGCACTTCACTTATAACTAACAATATTATTTTGTTGACAAGTTGTAACTAGTTGTTTGTTTACACAAAATATTTATTCGACGTCCTGTAGTAACCAAATATACGTCTGGCACAAACAAATTGCGTTTAAATGAATAATTTGGTCGAGGGAAATAATTAATTTTGTTTGAAGGACACCAAACTTGGTATTACCAACAAAATATTGTTTAGCTGAAGTAAACATCACCCAAACAAATATATTTAGTATAATGAAACAATTATTTCTCTCAGTGCATCGTCGACAAAATGGCCGACAAATTATCCGACAAAATGTTTGACAATCCAAGATGGCCGACAATATGTACGACAAAATGGCCGACAACATGGCGGCCAAATGGCGGCGGTGGCACCGAGCACCGGCGACCCGCGCCCCCAAAGTGCGGCCCCTATTCCCTTCTACTAACGAAGCTGCAAAATAAAAACGATATTTCGTTAATAGCATACCAATAATATACACGGATAGCTCAAGTTATGTACCAAAAATGTACGTGGCAGCACGTTTAATAAATAAGCAGACATGACAAACGAAAAAAAAACGAAAGAGTAACATTTTCAGTACACGTTTTACAACTACGCATCATTTCTTTGGTATAAGGAATATAGCGGTTTTAGCCACACGAATTTTTAAATGGTCAAAGTAGGACGGGAGTATCACTTGCTTTGGGTCCATTCGGGTTTGTTCGGCAGTGATAGGGCATGTTCATTAGTTGTCTGATTTGCTCGGTGCTCAGCAATGCTGGGGCTGTTTAGCAGATGGCTGCCAACGTGATTTTGAGGTCATGCTTATTAATTTTCTTTTACGTATTCTTTCCTATTTTTAATAAACTTTTACTCTTTATTTTATTAATTTTCGTACATATTTACGTTTAATTAATTTTGGGTTCCTAATTTGATTCCTTGTTTTATTTATTGATTTAATTTATTGTAAACAATAAGATAGTTAAGATAATATTCACTCTATGATGAAGTATGTTTTTAACTACAATTAAGTGTAGGCCTGCTATAAATTTATTTGCATTCGAGTATCAATGCTAGTTTTAGGAAAATTATTCTTTCTACATACTTTGAGTTTAGAGCACAGGCCCTTATGTTATTACCAACATGTTTTTTTTTTTTCAATTACGTCTTGCTCTAGATTATTATAAGGGTTCTGTATACGTTAACGTATATTAAACAATAATAATTAATGATCGTCACCTAAATTGTAAGCACTTATGACTCCATTTCGTACCCATTAAGCAAGGAAGAATGAAAAAAGTTTAATTTCACTCGCACTGAGAAAAATACGTTATTTTGTATAACATTATTATAAATGTGATTCTTATATTTACTTTAAAAATATTTATTTAGTAAGACCAAATTAAAATGGTTTAAAAGGGCTCAAATGTCCAATCTTCAAAACATGTATTTCCGAGGTTTTACAATAAGTTGATGTTATGTTAAAACTGTTACGATATATCGGGTCGGTATTTGAACTGCCGCCCTAGGGCTCGCTCAAGCCATTACGTTGGTGATCTACGGCTTACATTAAGGTGACATACACCTTCTAAATGCTGTACATTCACTACATTTATTTTGTCTCCATATTTAGTAATCAATTTTTGGTAGCATTGAATGGAGAGCAGCAGTATGATGCTACGAAAGGAGTCCGATCCTCGCCATCATTGTAATATGTTGACCATGACATTGACATCATTTTATATTTTTCTTATCCTTTACATTGACTTGAAGTGATATAATTTATGTGAAGTCAATTGCTTTTACTGGTGATCCATCGCTGCTTGAACGTAATTGACTAATAGTGACGTCACTTGTAGGTTTTCACGGTATATAAGGCAACGAAAGCTGCTGAATCTTAGTTTTTCGACAAATGCGATACGTGTCAGATCGTCTTCTTATCTTTGGATTTCTTAGCTTTCAGTTCGGTAGTTTTATTCGTTCGTTGAGGAGAGTATTACTTCTGTTACTTAGGTCGGACTTTCCATTGGACATTTATTTACGAGGTAATAAGAAAGCTGAGAGCATTTCGTACCATAATTTTCCTGAAAAATTTCGTGAAATTGTACAGTCGTGTGACTTTAATGCACAGTGACGTTATTTAACAAAAAAATACAAGGAAAAATACGTTTCCTATAGAAGGATCGGAATTTTCACTACCGTGTGAGAAATATTCCGTGTCCGTACGGTAATTCCACGTTCTATGCAAGGAAATAATACATTTTACATACAAGTTAGAAAATTTTACCACTCATATTTTAGGTAAATAATTTTGTTTAATGTGCACGTACCAAAACAACAGCGCAGAAATCTTTTGTATTACTTGAAGCGTAACATTTAAGTAAGGTTGATCTTAACCTTGGACGTCCGTAAGTAAGATTAAAATGGTATTCTCCTAATGATTAATCGTACGCGCTTCCCCTAACGCGCTTGTTGTATGCCTGCACTCCTCACCGTCACTTTGTCTCTCGCTTTTCACTTCCAATCGCCATCTTCACTAGAGACTACACCAACTGAAAATGGCTCTTGTGCACGATACCTATTCGCTGAACTCAATACGTAGCATTGAAACATTCATTACAAAAGTAATATAATCGTAAAAGGAAACATTACATTTCAGTCTACACTATACATTTAATTTTTGGAACGTACTCTGCTGAAGTTTTGGACCTACCTCGTGCTCACTTTTACGGCCGTACAGTAATCACGTAATTTTCTAGACACAGTTTCCTCATTGCAATGGGATAGGCAGTGGCATTGTCAACCATGTAAGAAGTAGTGCAGCCTTAGCACTGAAAATGTAATAATTAGGAGAGAACTCACCAGTAATAATAAATCATTACACACACAATCGTTCAATATTTTTACAGTAATTTTTCCATACTTCTGTAAGGAACCAATGTTAGTAAAATAATTTTTTAATAATGTATTTTTATGGTTTTAAATAAAGTATCCAAACTGCTGTATAGATACTGAATAATCATTTGCGTATGCAAATTGTTTTCCGTGGACCGTTGTCACTTCTTGACTATAATTTTTTCAGATTCAGAGAAGAGACATATGCTCTTTTCTACAACTAATTTCTTTCAGTTGACCTTCGTATGCAAGTATTCTACTTTATATGTTTGTAACGAACTATTCTGAAAATTTTCAGAGTAAAACAATTTGGTGTTGACCATTCTAATGAATTTGTTTGAAAAAAAAAAAAGATTCAGTCTACTAAGTATTTAAATTATGCGTTAAAGCATGTGGTAGTTGCGATGTAAAAGTGTAATTATTTTAATCCTATAAGAACAGTAAAATATTTTTTTTTTGTTTCAGCGTGCCACAAGAAATACTGTTGAAATGAACATCATCACTATCATGATGTTTCTTTGCAGCATAAAGGCAATTATTACTGGAATTCAAGATATTCCAAAGTCAACTTGCCCTTCAGTCTTCGATTACGAACAAAACGAGAATGGAGAATGGTTGGGACGTATCCATGCAATAGTTCTTCCATCGTACCAGATGCCCATGAAGTTGTCAGTAGAAATGACGGTTGCAGCATACATAAGAGGCGTAAGTGCTAATTTTCTTCTTCATTGTTAAACATTATTTACGCTACTGTTTTAGATTTAAAATCACATATAAAATTATTTAACTATTTAAAAGTTTATTTAGGTATTTACTTTTATTACTTTTACGAATGGTCCCGCATTAATTTACGCAATTATATACTTTATATGTACACACTATGTTGTGGTCTCTGCAGTACAGAACTCAATACAAGTTTAGTTATTACATCAATTGACACTGACCTTATGAGTCTATAACAATGATAATGAACAACCTACAAACTTGAAAAGAAATATTATTGACAAATTGCCTGAAATATATTTGATAGTATCCGTTGCTATGTACAGTGCCAGACTGGTGTAACCTGTTCGTTTTACGCCATCGTATGAATAGAGACCTCGAAACTCGAATAAAACAAATGAATTATTTCCGATGATTTCCGAAGTTGAGAGCATCCAAAGTGACGAATTGTACATCAAAAACGATTTTTTTTATGAAGTAATAACGCGCTGAAATGATGCATATCAATGAAATCTTGTAATTAACAATTCAGTTGAAAGTCTAAGGCAACATATATTCACTCATATTTCTTGTTACTACCTGGTGATTCTGAAGTGAGTGTGTACCTGTAGGTGTTTTGTTACACATTCCGAGCCAGTACACGACGAATCCAGTAGTAAGGAGGAAATATATAGTACTGCGCCATGCCTTTAAATATAAAATATTGATTGCATATATTTACAAGAATATTAAAGCACGGAAGAAGATAGTTTTCGAACAGGTTGGGTCATTTTCAATCACGGAGAGCGATTTTTCAAAGGTAGAAATCTAAACGTTATCTGAATTCTGATTTAAATGACACCCACCAGTGCAATACTTTTGTTGAAACACATTACTCCAATTATGTAGTAGTTCCGGTTTTCCGGCAGTGGTAACATCACATTTTTCAAACCTTCTTTATGTTAGGCTTTGGTGCTCTGAGAATTCTATTCACAGTCTGCTACACCTGTGAAAGAATTAAATATGGGTATAGAGTAGCTTCCGTTATTACAGAACTGCTAAGACTGAAGAGTGCTGGAAAATATTGACAAGTGATTGTAAAAATGCTCAACAATCAGATGCATATGTTGTTAAATTTGATAAGTTATGTTGTAGCAAATGTATCATTTTATGTTAATGCGCTCTGAAATGTATCATCCCAGGCTAGAACACGTTAGAATTTTGGCAAACGTGACTCAGTCAAAAGTCGATGAGCCATGTGCATGTCGACCAAACATGTCTAGGGCAGAGTGTTACTGGAAGCTGCTCATTGTCTTTCTACATATGTGACAACATAAGTTTCGGCACAGAATAATAAGTTAGTTTTGTGGTCGGGTAATTGTGCAGGTCAAAACAAGAATAAGATTCTACTTGCAATGTTCTTGACACTGCAGTCAAAAGATTTTTACACAGATCATCCACAGATTTCCAGACACAGGTTATAAATTCGTTTTGCGTTTATTGAGCGGCACAAGAAACAATACGCAGAATTCACGTTAATGGTCAATGTAAATATCGTCGCTGAGTCAGTTATGGAAAATCCATTCATTGTATTTGTTATGACAGATTTTTTGGTTTCAAGACGTTCATTCTCACGAAACATACGAATACGAAAAATAAAGTACGCTCAGTAAAAAAAAATATATCGTCGGATATGTTCAGTGACACCATCACAGCAACAAGCCATAGTGATATTGATGTGTGGAAAGGGACTTTATTCAAAGTTTCTCGGAATTTACTTCTCGATTGTGAAGTAACGATTATCTGAAAATGTCAGGTTTTATGTATTCTCATTTACAGGTAGGGTCTCGGTTACTTTTGATTGTCACTTTAATACGACTGGTAGTTCTCGTGTGACATGTTGCTGTCGTAAGCTGGCTTCACGATCGATAAGTCTAGTTAATAAACACGGTGGGTATGAGTGGATGTGAAAGTATAGTGCCTGTTGCAATATTACCAGTATTATTCCACACCCTCATCAGCAATGTGTTCTACACTAAATGAGTTTACTAAGTTAATAACTCATTGTCACTCTAAAAAATAATGTTCCAACGGAGCGTTATTGTTATGATATCACATGCGAGAAAATTGTGTCGATTTGTAATAAAACAAAATGTTGCGCTTTCGTCCACCATGTTTGTAAGTATTCAGAAAATGTTTATCAGATTTGTTTTACGATTAATGGATGTCCATGGTTGGAAGTAATGCAATATGTTGGACAACTTTGGTCACATGTACCATGTCTCCTCCTCTGAAGCATGTAAGGATGGATAAACTGTGCCAAGAAACCCTGCTGCTTCTCATAATCTACAATCACTTGAAACTGGCTGAACAGCTCATCGCGGAGACGTATCGTCTTGTAACAACTGTTTCTGCTTGCAGTTCACCTAGTGTCAAACGAATGTTAAGTACAGTAAATTGCAAATTTTTCTCTGACAACACATTATATTCATTAAATTCATATTACATTACATATTGTAACATTGATCTTAAAATTTTCGCATATTTTACAGTATCAGTTTCATCATTTGCACATTGTTTTAAAAAATTTTAAAACAAAAACTTTTTACTTAGTTCTTTTGTATATCAATAAATATATTACGCAATAACTTACAGAGTTAATATCAATATCGTATTCAAATTTTTATGGTGCGTGACTTCATCTATCTGGAATTCATCCAACAGAAAACTAAACAATTTTTTTGTGATTGTGTATAAATTTTTTTTATCCTTGTGTTCGTTTGAGTATAGAATGAAACATTAAAAAGTTGATCAGTGAGAAAAATTTTTATTTTTGAAGTTAGTTGGGGTCTGAAAACGAAAATGTTGCTCAAAATAACCTAAATTTATTTATTTTTAAAAGTAACAGCATTATAATAGTTCTCTTGTTTACAGCAAGAAATGTGTAATGTATGGGGTCAACGCGCTCGCCATTCAAATCAAGTCATCTACCTAGCGCTTGAAGTTCTGTTATCTTTACTGACTGTGAGGTTATGTCAGAATAGGATAGTAAATAACATGCAGTCTTTCTTTAGTCAGAAGATATTTTCGCCCCGTATCTTAAATTAGGCCAGGAGTGCACCTGTGTCTCGCGGCCATGTGATTTGTATTGTCCAGTGACTGATTTCGGATCACGTTTATATGTATGGATGGTAAAACGTTAAAAATACACAATATTGATATGTTGCAAGGGAGGGAGCGAAATATTGTGTAGAACATATTCTAATATTTATGACGTAGGTACTACTAACGCAATTAAGGACACTCATAGTAACAACCAGTTCCAAATGAACCATTTACGCTCTTGGGAAGAAACAACAACAACATCGTACCTTTAACTAACATGCAAAGTTGAAACCGAAAATGAAAGGCAAACGAAAATTCTCCTAAATAAATATAAAGCCATGATCTATCATTTCTGTTCCTTGTGCGATAGTCATATTATTTTTTGAAAATGCATTAATATTTCATTTACTTAAAACGAGTTATGTAAAGAAATTTCGGAAGAACAATAAGGGTACTAATTTCAATCAATTAAACATTTAAAATATTAACATACAAATGTATAGAACTTATAATACAAAATGTCTGAGTGCTTACACAGACCATAAGTTAAATTTAATACAACATAATTCGATAGGCAATAAAGAACAAATAGAAATTTAAGAGTAAATAACAATAACACAGCCATGTATAAAATAAGTGTTTACTTATGCTTGTTAGTCAGTTTTTTAATTTAGCATAAATAGAATTTAAAACTAAATTTAAGAGAGTCCTTCTGGAAATTGCATGTAATAATGTAAGTGATTTTATTGAGTTGATAAATGTATAACGTCGATTTATATGATTGTTAGTAAATTTTTTTATTTATAAACCTATGACGTTGTGATATGTATGTATTCTTAATATGTGCACGGCGAATTGTACTGTATGTAAGAATGTTTTATTATGAGAGATAGGTTTTGTTTCTATAAGACATATAGTATACAATTATAACTATACATTTATTATTTGTGTAGTTTACTGTGGAAAATATGATATATTTTTAATAAATAAGTCAAAAAGCTTAAGTTAGAGCAAGCACAAAAGAAATATGTCAGCCTGTTTGTTAAGGATTTTACTGCGTCTTAATTTTTTTTCAAACAAAAAAGTTAAGCGGTTTTGACTAGTAAGTTCTTTGACGAAAATGCCATTAAAGTGTATTATCAGCTTCACCTTTGCGTATTTGTCTTGAAAGAACTATATAACCATAGGTCAACGAATTTAAACAATACTGGAAGACAAATTTATAACACGCAGTCTCGTTTAGGCTTAAAAAATAAGTGTCGCAAAAGTTGTGGAAATGAGGGATATGATATCATGGACTAAAAGTTTACACTCTTTTGTTTTACAACATTCATCCCAATGTAATTTTAACTGAAATTATTGATAAAAACAGCCAGATTTCCCATTACCTGCACGACATTTAGTTTGCCATCATCTATTTCATAATCATTAAAATTACCTGTATCACATTTTTGCCTTCAGACTGTCGCTACTCCTTTGGACGAAATGTTATGTCTTATCGGGAGTAACTGTGATGATTAGTAGGTATGTGATATATGTTTACGAATTGTCTGTTACAAATAAACTAATTAATTCATATCAGTGGAGTATGTGAAATGTGATTTTTTTCATCAATATAAAAATGTGACTAGCTACATAGTTTGAAGCGTAATCTGGCACAAATTACACAGTTTTCAATTTAAAAAATGGGAAACATAATACTCTATTACTCAAAAATATGAATTAATATGTCTCCCTAAGTTCGTGAAGGGGCTGCGATCTAGCAACAACATGCGCTGTTAGCCGTGTACTGCATTCTATGGTTAAAACCGTTTGTTTATTTTGATTCAAAACAGTAATTATTACTGAAATATATTTGGTTACTTAAATGTTTTTGTTCAATATTTATGTCCTCATGTTGCTGTAATTTATTGTAATTCGTTATTTATTATTATGTTACGATTTCTAGTATGTTCTTTTAATAATATTTACTATTTGACATGTAATTTTTCCGTTAAAAATTTTTGAAGCTCGGTAGTCGCGTACCCGACGTGTTTGGAACGTGCTGGTAACACCTGGCAAGACGTTTGCTTGCGCGTTCGTGGAACAACTTGATGGAGGCGGGGGAGGGGGAAATAGAGAGTCACTGTTGAAAAAATTAATTGCGTCCCAAAATTTTACGAATCGGCCTAATTATACTGTGTATTTCCTTATTCTTCTGGAAAACCACTCTTCTGTTACAATTAAGTTAATATAGATAATTCTATGACCAACATTATGATTCAGATACAATTATAATTTTCAAGTAAAAACCACATAATATTAAATGAAGTTATTAATTTCAAGACTAACAATTAATTTTTATCTCATATAGTCAAATTGTATGTGTTTGTGTGTAACAGAGCTTATATTTTTTCATTTCTCTGCATCAAGGGGAGACAAATTTTTCTGTATTAAATATTAACCACAGAAATAGTTGAGTTGGGCTATAATGTGCCAACTTATAAAAGGCTTGCTTCCAAAGTTTTAGAATTTAATTAAAAATTAAAAGAAGCGTAAAGAGTATGGTGATAATTTAAATTTGTGTGGGAAGTAAGACATATTTAATAACTGTTATTAGATATTGTAGTATTCAATAAAAATTTGTCATTATTAAACCAAAGAGATAATGTGTAATTGAAGCAATGTTTGATTATGAATGTACACATGTATTGCCTTGAAAATAGAAATTTTCACTGATATGTTTAATTTTCTATTTCGCGTATTTTCATTGTGTTGTTTCAGTTCACTGATAGCCATAAAAAATAGATAACAGACATTTATCTCCCATTTGAAATCTTAGCACGTTAGAAACTTTACGAGCGACATGCGTTAGAAGAAATGTCAAATGCCTAGTGTAGCATTCGCGTGCGCGACGCTAGGGAATCACGTCGTGTCGACTCAACTCGCGCGGAGCAGTTTATCAGTGCTGGCCTGTCACAACATGTTCCTCGTGCAAGGCAGACTTGGCAACGCAGTGCCGGTAAATGCGAAACATCTGGGTATCTATTGTGTTCGCCAATGGAGGGAAGGTGATATCGATAGTTCACTTCTTGCCATCTCGAGCGATAGTTCCTTCTCTTCTGGTAGAGTGCAGCACTTACCAGCCACATTTTAGTGGCCAACCATATAACCGGCGACAATTACGCATTACAATACGGCAAATCATGCTGTCCGTCACACAATACACGGATGAAGACTCAGTTAGTAGCTTTGTGTTCTAGAAACATTGCAGAATGTTACATTGAGGTTTAATTTAAGTTATGTGCAAACATTACAGGTACCGAGACACATTTCTGACCTAATGGCACACTATGAAATGTACTCAATTTTTTATTTTTTTTTCAAAGTATTATACGACTAAATACTAACTAAAGTGGACATAGCATGGCTTACAACTCGACTGAACCAGCAAATTAAATTTTATAAAAAAATATGTTACTTTCCCAGCTGAAGCAATTGCTAAATACTTTCTTTTAAATATCTGTTATTTACTTATTTGAATTTTTATCATATTTCTGGCGATAATTAGGCATCACCGATAACGTTAGCAACACATCGAAGCGAAAACAAAATTTAAAAATTTACCATCACAATTCCCCCCCCCCCCCGCATACAAGCCTCTAGGTCATGCTTCATAATTTCTACTACTCTTAGAATAGTTTTTTCCCCCTGAACAAAAGCAGATATCGAAAAACTATTACACGGTTTTGTTAAAAACTGTTTTACTGTGTGTACCGGTAGTCATATTTAGTACAGAAATGAAAATTTGAGTGTCACAGAAAGTAAACATAGCTTTATTGCAGATCAGTGATATCAGCTATGAAGGGTTTACGGCCCTTTAACAGCGAATTTTTAAGCCCAAATTGAAGTTAACCTCAAAGTTCTCAAAGCAAACATTTTGACGCATTGTCAATTTTTAAACGTTCCATACAATTTAACATTTATCTGGGACTAAAATTGCTCCGAAATATGAACGTGGTGATGAAACCATCGTAAAACATAAAAAGGATTTGAGGATCAGAAATATTATTGTCATATAATGCACACAATTCAAGCGAAAGTTTGAGTATTCTAAAACAGAATCACCATAATAGGTCGTGGAACTTTAAATATATTAAGAATTCCGTAAGAAAATTACGTAATACTATTTCAACTGCTTAACAAGTAAATTTCCTAAACTCCATTCTTACCAACAAAGTTCAGTTTTCTCATAGTCGGGGGTTTGTGTTGACAGGTGTAAGAATGTCTGTGAGCAATGCTTATATAGTATTTTATGTACCCTAACAGTTCTGTAATCTGTAATTTAAAGAAAAAACCAAACTTAAATTGAATGATTAAATTATTTTATCAGTATTCAAATCCTTCAAAACCACAAGGGCGTTATTTATATCAGCAGAAAAATTATCCACCTATTTTAGAACACGTTTAGGAATATCGTGCCTCCTATTTGCATTTTATATTTTGGAATGCTTCATTTGAAACCCAGATATTAAGTTGATAGTGTGATATAGCGGAATATGGTGACAAATTTTACAGATGTATAAGGTATATTAAAAATAATTAACTTCCTTATCCACGAACACTGGTTAACAACGTAGTTAACGATGAAATAAACTCAAGTGAAAGTGCTCAAATTTAGGTGACACAAAGCTCGTTTTATAAGGCACTTATCTATTCAAAATGGTGTAAATCGGCGTCCTCTTATTTCTTCAAGTTCATCATAGTAATTATTCTCTTGAAGCCCGTTCTCTTCTCATTTGACCGGCAGACCTGTCTATAACACTTTGTTTCGGTGGCAGTAAAACTATCCTAGACTTAGGATGTGCCCATAAATTTTAGATTGAAAAATGCATAAATAATTATGCGTCCATTCTTTGAAAAAGCTACTAAAAGTCCTTGTCGTCAAAACTTCATGAAAGATCTACAAAAATCCTAATCTCCAATCCACAAATTATAAAGCAAAAAGGCGTTAAATAAGATAAGCTAACAAATTTATAGTGAAAATATCCACGAATTAATATTAAATATAAATCTGCATTTCAAAAGTAGGCTAATACATAATGCAAGGTTATCATTTTCAATAAAACCATTTAACTTGTACGACACGGGTGCGTGAGAGATTTTGGTCAGCGCTTAACATCTAGGTCTTTAGCGCAGGTGAGGAGTGGACATGAGATGAGTATGGAGCAGCGCCGGAATTAAAGGGCGGGGGAAATGGGAGATCCTCGAGAAAACCCACCGACCAACGGCATCGTCCGGTACGATTCCCTCATGCGAAAAACCGGGGACCGACCCTGCTGGGAATTTACCCGGATCGACTTGGTGGGAGGCGAATAGTCTGAACTTTCGGCCACCGCGTCCCCTCATGACTCGGGGTCGGTGTAGAATAGCCATATTGTCAAATTTAATACGTTACATCGGGGCTTTAAAAACTACGTTAGATTTTTCCAAATGCTTTTAGACTAGTTAAATACCGTAAAAATATGTTTCTAGTTGTTTAAATGTTTTTCTGTGACATTTAAAAGAAATTAAAATTACTGCTACTACAATTAACATAAGTACTATACTTCATCTGTCACAGAATATGTAAGGAAATTTCAAATATACGACTTACGTCATGTACATATTCGTAATTAAGTTATTAAATATTAGCCATTCAGTCTTGGAACACAGTCCAACTCAGTCCATGTTTCTATTAATAATTTGGTTATTAAGTATTACCCATACAGCACGTATACGTTGTAGCAACATTGCAGCAGCATCACACAACACTTTTCAATGTTGTAGCAATGTTGAATGAAGTAACTGAAATGTTGTAGTAACATTGCTGCAACAGGAAAATGTCCGATTTTATTCAACGTTTCTAATCAATGTTGCAGCAAAATTGATTTGAGGATGTTGCAGCAACTTTAATTTGGGGATGTTGCAGAAACGTTGATTTGGGATATTGCATAAACGTTTATTTGGGAACTTTGCATCAAAGTAGATTTGGGCTGTAGGATATATAAAGACCTACTCGTGGCTAAGAAACAAGAATAATTATCATTTCTAAACGACATTTAACGTAATTAAAACTAAACTCGTTACACGATATATAAACTATAAATAACATTCATCAAACACCTATAAAACGACACTAGTAGAGAGAAAATGGGGATTCTGCGTAAAACGGCTGCTGGCTGTGGTGCAGTGGTGAAATGGCCGGCCATCTTATTTCTGCCATTTTGTTTTGGCGGCCATCTTGTTTCCGCCATTTTGTTTTGGCGGCCATCTTGTTTCTGCCATTTTGTTTTTGGCAGCCATTTTGTATTCTGTCATTTTGATTTGGCAGCCATCTTGTTTCTGTCATTTTGTTTTGGCAGCTATCTTTTACCCCCATTTTGTTTTTACCTATTGTCAGTCATTTTGTTTTGTGTATTTGTCAGCCATGTCAATTTCACACATCATTTTGATTTCGTCAGTTACTTCGACTTTTGTCAGCCATATTGTTTTGCATATGTGTCAGCCATTTCGTTATGAGATCAATTTCATACATAATTTGTTTTCGTCAACCATTTTTAGTTTCTAGGTTCAAACTTTTCCACCAGGTGTCGTCCATTTTGTTTTGTACATTGCCTGCTTGAGTGCGCTAGTGTGATGTCTTTGTTTACATCGTCTACTAGTGATGTCACATTTTTTTCGACTGTCACTTGTCTTTCCTGTTCGTTATCTGCGACATTACGTTTCCATCATTGGCAGGTAGGCAGCGCTGATGTCGCGTTATGTTTTCTCCATTGTCTGCTAGGCCGTGCTGGTGTCACTCTTTGTTTTCTGCATTGTCAGCTAGGCAGTACTGGTGTCACCATGTTTGTTTTCATAATTGTCTGCTAGAGTGTATTAGTGTCGTTGCATCTGCTAAGGACGAAGTTGCTTGTGTTTTTGTATGGGAGAATGGTCCTTATGATTTAATTTTTTAGTAAGTTAAAAATTTTAGTATGCCTGGTGTGGGATTCGATCTTGCAACCTTTGTGTTAGAAAGTATGACATGCGCCCTAGTCAACTGAGCTACGGATAGTAGTAGGGAATAGGGGGTGCACTTTGGTGGCGCGTGTCGCCGGAGCTCGGAGCCTCGGCCGCCATCTTGGATTTTCCTCAAAATTTCCCTTTTTCCCTCAAAATCGGCTCATTTTGACTCAAATATTTCCCTTTTTTCCCTCAAAATTTCCCAAATTTCCCTCCAACCACCGAGTCATTGACCCAAAATCGACCTTGACCCTCCGGCTGCTTAAAGCGGCAAACTGACTCAATTTCACGAGTCAGCTCGAGGCTGTCACAGGGAGCCACCATTTTGTCAATGCGGCCATCTTGTCTTCTGGAAGGTCATGCTCTATCATTCCTTCTGGGAATTGGTCTAGAACATTCGTCATGGCAGTCGCCATCTTGTATTCTAGATTTAAATGACTAGAATATTCTTATTATTTTGTTATATCATTCTAATGGTGGTCATCATCTTGTCTAGAATATTACTTTTTCATGCTCTATCATTCTGGAGACGATC
>PNEQ01097572.1:0-14277 GCA_003012365.1 Medauroidea extradentata
ACACCATGACAGCTTCTTTACTGCGCATCAGATGTCGGCTTATTTTTATAAACAGTGGTATTATCAGTTAGTTCTCACACAGGAAGGATACTGTAGAAGGGGAGAGCGAGAGATTATCTCTGGAGAAATACAATACAGCAGTTATGTGATAGCGATGTATTTTGCCGTTCTCACGTTACTGAGTGAAAAGCGAGTACTCTGAAACCATATGATTAATCGATTTTTTCATTGTAGATCGGAAATATAATCGATTATATGAATTATCCGATTCTGCCCATCACTACCTGTGGATTTCGGACCGAACATGGCAAGAGCGTGGCTGACTAGGGACAAAGAGAGGGGCAGCTAGCGTGAAGGGAGAGAAACCCTCATTAGTCTTAGGGGCAGTAAAGTCGTAAAACCGACACTTAGCTTCTCACCACGAGCGGGTCTTTTTCGTCTTTTGTCTGAAAAATTTGGGAGAAGGGCGCAGTCCCAGATAACTCTGTCTCCAAGGGGCTGGACGACCCCCCACAGTGGCACACAAACGTGAACATAGGGTATGAGGCAGGCTTGACCATGTACGGCGACCCAGTGCGACAGTTACAAAAAAAGAAAAGAAAAAAAAAAAGAAAACGTAATAGGATGTGTTCTGGAACTACTACGAACAAAGTACCATAATTACCAATTGCAGTTGGTATGACGAAGTACGGACGTATAGCAAAGATCTGATGGATGTAGGAACTCTGTAAGAACTTAAGGATTCAGTGTGGAACATCTTTCAAAGGACTTAAAAAAGGAAAATAAAGAAAGATATGTAACACGTAGGTACTAGCATTTAGTTATAATAAATAGTGTGTAAGGTCTTTGTTTTAAATGATAGTAATGCATTAGTGTAGAAGTCATGACAAGATTGTTTTTCAAATCAACAAGTCATAAATCAGATCATAATGTTAATTGTCAATTAGCTTAGGAATTTGTGTTTATTTGTTGTCATAGTTAAATATTGTTTAAATTCACAGTTTTTCAAAGCAGTAATACGTCATAAATCGGATCATAATGTTAATTGTCGATTAGCTTAGGTGTTTGTGTTTATTTGTTTGTCATAGTTTGATATTGTTTAAATTCATAAAAGCGGCGGCTTAGATATGATTGAACCATGTCAACTTCGTTTACAAGCCCCAATCATGCCTCGAGGGTCTTGTAACGTGCAGGTATTGGTGTAGGAAGGTATTAAGTAAAATATATACTTTTTAGGGTAATCTGCGAAATTTGAATTCTCTGGTCATGTGACCATTCATTTGATTCGGTATCGCATCACGATACCGAATCTGCAATGAAAAATATGCTACGAGGATTTTTATTGAGTTGAGATTAAATAAGAGAAATACGTGAGAATCTGGACATTTCCCTCGGGCCAGAATAGCAGATGGTGTCGCGGGAGTGTTGGCGCCGTCTTGCCCATTACTCTTCTCACACCCCTCCGCTGGACCACTCTGGCCAGTAGGGGGAGGGGGATGCAGCAGCCTATAGGAACGAGGCTTAGAGACTATGAAAAATAATATGAATTAGACTTTTGGCTAGAGTAATATGTTAATTTAAATAAGTAATATAAGTTAAGTAAACAAATGATAATTGTCCAGGTTTTGAAATAAAAAATATGCAAATTGAATTAGCTTGGTGATCCGTTACTTGTTGAAATTTACTAAACTTTACGTGTGAAATCCTATCTATCATGTTTAGTAAAATATAAAGATTATCTTCTGGAATGATTGGAGTCTCAACGCACAAGTAATTTAACGAAGTGCACCCATCAACAATCAGTTTAAACAAATTAGCACGATAGTACTTTTTACCCATCACTACCAAATTCTTTAGTTTTGAGTTCTCACTCACTTTATCCACTATCTGGACTGCTTCTGGCCAATCTATTGTTATTTAAAAAAACTCTAGATTTGGGAATGCTTCAAATAATGTATTGATATGAGAGACCATCAAATAATCCCAATCAAATCCTACACTATATGTACGCATATTGAAGCAGTTTCTTATGGCTGCATTGACGTCTCCTGACTTTCTGGACTACTGAATGTAAGGAGGTAGGCTTGGATGCACTTCCGCATTGGACACTTCTCCATAAACTTGACTGCCTCATCGAAAGTTGTGCTCATATTTTAATAACCGGTATAATACACAAAGTCTTCCCACAAAGAAGGGTGTAGAGCCAGCTGTCGCCATCTGGTGCACACATCTTGGATGCTATCCAACAACTCCTCAGGTGATATATAATCAAATATTTCCAAAATCAGCTCAGGTGTCAGAGTTGCCAAACTGGACATCTGAACAGAGTGTGCAACATAGGAATAACATTCAATGATTAATTTTTAAAATAATTAACTTCGTAACTTCTACAGCAAACAAAGTTGGCAGTCAAGTTAGTTGGGCATTTAAGTAACACTGAAAAAATAAGTACCTATTATTTAGTGATAATCACATTGCATTGTGTATGGATTAAGTTAAATCTTAGTCTACCTGAGCAATCCAGTGCTCAAGAAAAATCAAGTTAAGAAGTTTCACTTAGCATGGAAAGATCCGTATCCAGTTCTGGAAGTGTGCTCTCCAGTCACCGCTATTTTCGTCATCATTATTTTATTTTGTATTTGTACCAGATATTTTTTTTCTTGTTTTAGACACAAAATGTGACTAAATTTGGCTCTCATGAAATTTTTTTAACTCTCATAATTTTCGTGAAATGGCTTATTAAAGTCATATTTTGCATGTTTCCGTTTTAACAACTACACTAAAACCAACTGATATATCGAACTCAAAAAAATCACAGTGGATAAACACATTGCAGGCTACAATGACATGCTCATAAAATTAAAGAATAAACATTATTTGTATTTTTAAACAAAATATTGAACTTTTTAAATTTTTATTTTTAGTTTCAGCAATTTTTTAAAATTCAAATAATTTTTATTCTTTAATTCCATGAGCATGTCATTGTAGCCTGCAATGTCTTTATCCACTGTGATTTTTTTGAGTTTGGTATATCAGTTGGTTTCAGTGTAGTCGTTAAAACGGAAACATGCAAAAATATGACTTTAACAAGCCATTACGCAAAAACTATGAGAGATAAAAAAATTTCACAAGAGCCAAATTTAGTCACATTTTGTGTCTAAAGTAAGAAAAAAAATATCTGGTACAAATAAAAAATATAAAAATGGCAATGAAAATTGCGGTAGACCGCGCCCTTAAGCTGCAGCTGCCCTTCAGATCCATCATCGTGCACGTCAACCGAGTGAAGCCGTACTTTGGTGCTGCTGCACCTCAGTCTGCTGATGAAGATGACCGACCCAGAGGACGACCACGTAAACATCCGCCCGTCGCTGGTCCTGGCAGGTCAGTCTCACCTGTCCCTGCTTCTACTGGAGCTCGAACGAGGGCCCCTAAGAAGAAACCTATTGTCCCGTCACCTGCGTCAACCGTGCGTCCTCCCATGCCTTACAACCTACGACGTCGTAAATGAAGATGAAGTGTGTTAGTGTAGTGGTGTGTAGTTTTTTGTTTTGTATTTTAGCTTCTGATATTCAAGCGACACCTTCAAATATTGGTGTTGTATTCGAAGATGATGATATTGTGTCCGACAGTGAGAACTTAGTAGTAGTTAGTTTTAACATTTCTGCTTTGTCTGAAGAATGTAATTTGTTAGGGAATATGTTAGATTTAGTACATGAGGTACATGAAAACGACTCTAGTATTCATGATAATAACAGTAGTTATGACGTGAATTTTGGTCTTACTTTACAACAACTGAGTAATGCTTACAGTAACTTTAAAACAGAAGTTGATAGTTTTGCTTATCTTTTGCCTGATAAGGATGTAAATATTATACGTAAGAGAGATTTGTTTGGAAAAATAATTAAAGCTGTGTTTGGTACCGCAACTTCTGAGGATTTAGAAAACCTTAACCAACGTCTTGAAAAAATGGATTTGCAGTCTAAAAGAGTCTTGTATCTGATGTAGCCAATAATGTAATTTTGTTAAGAAATTTGGAAAATAGAATTCTTGATAGTACCTGGATAGTACGTAAAATCGCTACTGCATATGGTAGTCACTACGAAGCTTTGTACAAAGGTATAAGTCAGAACATAGAAAAGTTGGCACAGAATTTTTTCATTGTCAGCCCTCACATTGATTTGCAAGGAATCCTTTCGCGAGCTAGTGAAGCTCTTACAAATGCCTGTTTCGAGTCTAGTAATTTAAGGCAAGCTATAGAAAGTAGTGTTAACCATAAGCTTAGCAGTATCCTCATTAAGCCACAGATGTTATTAGATGTATTGAAGACGATAAGTGATAGTGTTATATTACCAACACATATGATAGTTCCTGTTGATGTTCAAAATTTATATGTTTACTATGGGTTATCCAGAGTCCAAGCAGTTGTACACAGAGAAACGTTAAAGCTTGTAATTGAAATACCTTTGGGAAATGAAATAACTCAGTCTGAATTGCATACACCCAGAATTTGTCCCAAATTTAATACAACATAGAATGTTCGTAACACATGATTTCTTACTATTTAGTTCTGATAGAAATTATTATGAACTGCTGGACAGTAGTGCATTAGCAAATTGTAAATCACATGTAGTCAGAGTGTGTAAATCTGAATTTGTTTTGTATGATAGAAGTGAGCCATCTTGCAAAACAGGTTTTTTTTTGGAAAAAATATCAGTAATCTCTGTTCTTCCAATATCATTAAATTGTGTAACCTTTTCTGAAAAGAGCTCATGTTACATGGTTATATGCTGTAGTAAATCCTATCGATATTACTTTTGTATGTCGAAGCACTAAAAACACTTTGCCCTCTATAACTTTGTCAGTATCTGAAAATGGATTAATTGAAAATGCTATTCATTGTGATCTGGTTTCAAATAGTGTTAAGGCTCTTGCCACAGTTTCAGATGTCATGTACGTAAATTCTAGTTATTCTATTTTGCATATTCCAGAATTTCAGTCAAACACACATCCTGGAAAAATAATTGAATTACGGATGAATAACATTACTTTGAATGAAAACGTACTTTCAGAAATTGATCAGTATTTACAAAAGAATGAGTACAGTGTACCATATAATCAGATATTGCATCTTGTAAATAAGTCTGAAGACCAGTATGTTCCAGTGCTTAGTGTGCAAAATTCTTGTTTCATAATTGTTATTGTAATTCTAGTTTGTATAATGTTAATTGTTGTCAAGAAGTATTATCTGGCTAAGGTAATAAGAGACAGTTTAAAGGACTTCAAAGGACTGCCAGCTTCAGATGTTAAAGTAGTTTGGCCGAGCTCTAGTGAGCAGGTTGCTGGAGAACTAAGTGACTGTTTCCTGTAAGCAAGTTGTATCTGTTTATGTTCAAGTGTTTCCTGTTTTAGATTTTTCTTGTAACTCGTGAGTGTCGTTGTGCTCCACTCTTCGAAGAGGGGTGATTGTAAAGGTTGGCTATGGTGAACCAAGTATATGTATGTCTATGAGTCTCTGAGTGTATCTGCTGGTTGTTGACGCTTGGTAACAGTAGTTTGTGTGTGGTCAGCCCCCTTGCCTAGCGTCTCTCCCGCCTTGACCCCACCCCTCCGTGTCTTCGGACTGGGAGGCAGGACAGTTGGTAACCAGCCACGAGTGTGTCATGACGTGTTCGGGAGAGGCGGCACTCACTATAGGACTCGTGTCTTGTGTGACATATTAAATGGGTGTGAATCGAACACAATTTGTTCATCTCTGTAGTTAGGGTGCCCCAGCTATCCTGACGAATGCAGTGCAGAGCATGACGAACTCTGCAGGCATGCACGACCGCGTGATAGGCAAGTCTATGCTCTATCTTTGCTCCAAACAGTCCCCTACACATATCTTTTTAGTTGTTTGCTTATGTCAATTTTAAGAAATAAACTATAACTCTAGTTAATAAGATAGACTTACTGAGGACATGGCGAAAACAAATTTTACAACTATTCGCCCCCAAAGCATAATGATTTTTTACCAGGTTTATGATACATTGAGGATATCGGAAAAGCACATGTTACCACATTTTGCCCCTTAGTGGCTGCCTACACCATAAGCAGAAGCTACCCTTAAATTGCCATACTTCTAGACCCAGCACGTTGGGCTGTGTTAATGAGAGACTGTAAAGATGAGTGTTGCAATGCATTTCCTGTCATAGAACATTACTGGAAATATTTTTTTATAATTTTCTTATATTTTATATTGTTTACTATGTGATAAGTTACTTTTGTGACTACGTGCTAACAATAAATAGAGTCTACATTTTAGACCAGAAGCACACAATTTTGGTACAAGTAAATGTAATGTTCTGCTCTTTAAAAGATTGCAGTTATCCTAAATATTAGCTCATGTTATACAATCAAAACTGAGGTTGCATTGTTTAATTACTATACTCAATACACAAACCCATGATACTAGGAAATATACATGGCAGGCATGTGCATATATTTACCTCACCACGACCCGCAGTCGGCTGCTCGTATGACGTCACACGGCATTCACTCCGCTACAGCTCCCAGTTACGGCCTGACAACACAAGGCTCGTGCATGTTCGCTTCGTAACAAGACAAAGTGACACACTGTTCAGTCCACTGCTACAATAATAGTAGAAAACCACATATATAACAGATTTCAGTAAATTAAAGTGAATTCAATTAAATTAAAATTAGGAATACATTTTTTCCGTCCAGAATAATGAACACATTGTTGACCCACACAATTATGAACAGGTTGTCATGGCGCGTAGCTTTCTTGGAAATAAAAGATCCTATATACAAAATTATTATTTCGACAAGCCCATGACAGAAGATATTTTAAAACAAGTAAGAGTAGAAGAAAGTGGTTTCAAAGATATAGCAATTGTTAATAATAAAGGTGCAAGGCAAGGATTGAGCAGTTTGGAAGAAAGCATGCGTAACTCCAGAGAAGGCTGCATTTTTAAATCTATATGACAATAGAAGAACATTTTTACTACGTTTGTAATAACCTGTTTCCTTGCCAGTCCATTTGTTCAGTATAAATTTTGCAATTGATTTTAAACTAATTTCCCGACGAGCTAGAAACTTGAAACTATAAACATAACTCAACACTGAAAGACAACACGATTCAAGAGGGAAAAAATTGTCAGATAATAATTATATCAATAGATTTTTAAATAAACCATGTTAAACCAACTTCCTGATGAGCTAGAGATTGAAACTTTAAAACACCTATATAACTGTATGACAGAGCAATTAAATCTCTTTTGTTACTGTCTTTATGTTCGGTACAAATTATGCTTGTTTAAAAAAGTTGATTGCAGTGCTTCATAAACACACAAGACTAAAAAGCTGAAAATAAATTTAAGTAAAAATAATTATATAGGTTTTAAAACGGAATAAAAAGTACAAAATAATTTATCCTACGAAAATACTGGTAATATTTAAAATGGAAAATGTGGGATTAATACAACAGGTAATTGATGCATGAATTTGGCAACTATAAGTCAACAATAATTTTATTTTACATGCGCCTTAGTGAAGCATTTCACCGACATTTTCCAAGAATGAAAAATAAAAAAACTAGAGACAGAGTCGAAGAAGAATGTTTTCCATCTGCACGACAAAATACCATTGTTGCGTCCAGCATCGGTTTTAACTGTTACTTCACAGGGAATTACAAAAACATTAGCCTACATGATTTAAATTAATCTGTTGACGATTATGAGGAAAAATTGACCCTACATACGGAAACTTCAGCTATTCCTTTAAAGTACATAGCTGAATACGTTTCCCGCCGATTAGGAACCGAGAGGGACTAATTTGGCACCTCATCAGGATAATGGGATACAATACCTGTCTCGGGGTGGTTTAGTAATCCCCACAGAAGAATTTATGAGTAACATTATCATAGCTGAAGAATGCTTGCATTCACAGGAAACACATTTGTAATTTACAAAAAAAAAAAAAAATATATATGTATATATAGGAATGTGACAGACGCCGTCGTACATAACATTGGGAACTACGAGCCATAACAATGTTTCGTTAGAACACGAACAGTTATCAAAATCAAGTATAGGTGGTTTGGGATAAAGTGAGCACCCTAAAAAGCCCTGTTAAATTTCTTTTTTCAGTCAATTTCGTATCTTTCCTCGCGTAACGGCTAACTACGGGAAACGTCTAACCTCTCTGAACACGTCACTTGATGTTTGCGCGTGTAAGATAAATTGTGCAGTCGGTAGCGATCTGTATAGTTTGATAAAAAAATTTACTAACTATATAAAATTCAAATAAGTGGGACTTAAGTTGATTTTATTTCAGTATTGTTGTATTTTAATAGGAAAATACGTGGAACTACATTAGGTTAATTCGCTGCCAACCATTCAAGTAGTAAGGTAACTATTGTTACTGTTGAATTATATGCCGTAACGGCTAGTGATATTTTTCAAAGGTTAAATATTTAGTGCTCACTTTATCCCAAAAGGCCTATAATTAGAAATGATGGTTTACTGGGGACCAACTTGACTGCTTGTTGGGTTTCAACGCACGTTCAGCTTATCAGAAGATTACTGGCTTTAGCTTGTACGTGGAGCTGCTACCCTATTTGACTGAGCCAATAAAAATCTTGCTATTAATTGTAATACAGTAGAACCCCGATTTAACGAACTCGGGAATAACAAAAACAGCGATTTAATTTTCAGGAACTATGAAAAAATAACCAAAAACGTATGAAATAACTAAGTAACTTTGATAAAATAAAATATATAAAGTGTAGTGTAAGTCTATTAAAAATACGTTTACTGGCTGCAGCATAATCATTTCTCTCCGTAGATACTGTTAAACCATCCGTCAAGAAACAAAAAAAAATCATTAAAATTCATTGAAAACTTCGGCCGCAGTAGTGATTTTGAGCTGAGCGCGCGTGGCCGAGCAAAACCGGCCGAGCGAGCGACGCTGTGTTGCGTAACAAACACGCGCCTAGATCCTCATGTCCTCTCGCTGCGCGTATTTATTAATTTACCATTATCTCGCAAACTTTTACTTCAGTTTTCATGGCTTTTTTTTTTAAATAGAAATTTCATCAAATTTCTTGGAGGCGCGGGAGAGAGACGGAAAGAAAGGCGACTCGGCGGTGTTTATCATCTCTTCTCACGTGTTAAATGCACGCGAGCGGGCGGCCTAACTCACCGGGCGTGCACTCGGCTCGACGAGTGTTCCACTGCAGTTTTTAAAGTTTTTTCGAAGATTTTTTTCTTTTACGGCCGCGGCTTACCTATTGATGGTAACTGCCGTATGTTGTTCTTGTGGGCTATCACACTTTATAACAAGCTTACCTCCGTTTCCAACGAAAATGCCCGAGGACTTAATTTTTTTTTGGGGGGGGGGGGGGGGGGGGGTAAAAAATTTATAAAGTTGGATTTAACGAAACATCGATTTAGAGTAAACATTTTCGGGTCCCGTGGCATTTAGTTAAATCGGGGTTCTACTGTAGTTTATGCCTGTTATTGGTCTGGAGCCAGCTACATTCTGTCAGATGTGTATCACCCATTCATACCTGTCACATGAAGTACAGCGTTTTCAAGGCTATGCTGGCACAAAACATTTTCGCAATATACCATAATTTCTACCTATTACTCAATACTTCTCCAGAAAACACCTGGAGTGATATCAGGAAAAAATGATTGGAAATTAAGAAAGTAGCAAATTAGTGGTGTCTATAGAACTATACAGCTGTTGCTGTATATTGTGGCAGATTATTTTTTGAAACATTATTTAAAGTCCGACTGATTTATTGCGCAATATTTTATTTAACAACCTTGATTGCAGTTTACATATGGGAACTGTCATTCCCTATATTTTAAATTGTTACCGTGTGCACATAACATTAAGAAAATCAGTTGAAATTTATTCAGATTTATTTATGTTGGAACAATTCTTTGATGCAATAACATAAATGTAATACGGAGTGTTAAAACATCTCTGACACTTTTCTTCAAATAATATTTAAACACGAACTACAATAAGGTATATAAGATAAGAAATATATATTCTCTACTTATTCACTTTCAAATACCTTAATTAAATATTGTGTAGTATGTTTGATGTCTTGAATAAATTTGTTGATTAACATAAATTTTATAAATTGCTACCAAACAATGCAGTTTGTAATGTTATTAGAATCACACAAATTGATCTTGCTGTATGTATGACTTAAAAACTTAACGTAGGTAACAGATTTTAAACTTTATAATGAACAGAAATGTTGTCTCTACAATATTAGTGCATATTTTGCATGTCATTGTAAATGTATAAAATATTTAAATTTTTGATTATCGGAAATGTATATACAGGATGCGGAAAAATTACACGTCTGTAATGTAGGGATGGCTTGGGGGTACTAAAACAAGTATATTGAAGATAGGCACCATGGGTCTCCGACTTACCATTAAGTTGTTACACGCGTCCGAAGTTACGAGTCATGGACTGCCTACATCAAGGCGCGCCTTTGTTTACATGTGAGCCAGCCAACACCTGTGCTTTGCTACCAATTTTTGATGCGTGAATTAACATAAAGTATGCAAAAAAAAGCACAAAAACAAAGAACAAAATGTTTTACCCAGGATGGTGTTTGTAATACAAAAAGGCAAAAGTTTACAATAAATGTTCAAAGTTTCTTCCACTAACATCCTGGCAATATTCACATCGACGTAACATTGATTGGCGAACACGTTCGAACACACCGACCTTGTCTCTAATTTGGTGTACTGCTTCCACGATTTGCAATACTAAATCTTCCTCGCTTTCAACAGGGGTTGCGTAAACAATGTCTTTGATAAATCCCCACATTAAAAATTCAAGGGCGTTAAGTCAGGGGAACGTGGGGAACACCTCACCGGTCCACCCCTGCCGACCTAACTGTCACCAAATTCTTCTGCAAGATGAGCACGCACTGCCAACGAAAAATGGGCAGGACAACCATTGTGCTGAAACCACATTTCATGACGCACATTTAACAGCACTCCTTCCAAAAGTTCTGGTAGCACCTCTTGCAGAAAAATTAAGTAGTTCACACCGTTAAGCCTTGGTGGGAGAATGTAAGGCCCAATTAATTGATCGTGCACTATTCCCGCCCACAAGTTGACAGTACAACGTTCCTGGTGTCCACGGGTGTGCATACAATGAGGATTTTCGTAGTCCCGCAAATGATTATTATTGTGATTAAAAACTCCATCTCGAGTGAATGGCGGCTCATCCGTAAACAAGACCAGAGATGGAAAACTTGGATTTTGGGTTCTCTGTCCTAAGAACTAGTTAGAAAATTGACTCCGAAGAGGATAGTCATTTACACGCAATGTCTGCACTTTTTTAAGACTGTATGGATGCAGACTGTTTTCGTGTAAAACATTCCAAACTAGACGTCGATCAACTCCCATTTCATGAGCAACTTTCCTTGTGCTGGTCGTCGGCATTTATTCAAATTCATGAAGTACTTGTTCGTCAAATTACGGAGTATGAACTCTTCTGGGTGCTCCGATGTCGTGTCGTGTCCCGACACATGATCCGGTGTCTCGTAAACGCTGGTCATTATTCGTGAACATTTGTCTGTTCGGAAGTTTTCTGTTTGGGATTTGTTGTTGATACATCCTAGGCGCCTCCGCAGCGAGCTGCACCATAAGCTTGCTGCATGTCCGCCAGCTCAGCAAAAATGTATCCGTTCCTATCCATGGTAGCACTCGGGTCAGTTTTCATTGATTGCACACACGAAAAACAAGCACTCAAAACAATGAATCAACGTTGCGTGAAGACTAAACGAAACGAACCACATTAAACTGTCCACTAACTCACACACCGTCCATTTAATCACATAACTGTCCACTTCAAAACATTGGCTAACTGTAAGTTAACTGTCACGTCTGGCATTGCTAACAATGGAAACAGACTGCGAAACGGTTAGACAAAAACTGTGACCTGACCTAATCCAAACCCACACCAGCTGATCTACCTGCTTAGACTTCTTAGGGAAGGGGGAAGAGTGAGAGGAGCGTGATCAGTGGCCAGCAGCAGCGCTTTACGAAAGCACAGGAGTTGATGGTTCACAGCTCAGATGTAAACAAAGGCGCGCCTTGAAGTAGGCAATGCATGACGCGTAACTTCGGACGTGTGCAACAACTTAACGGTAAGTCGGAGACCCATGGTTCCTGTCTTCAAAATACTTGTTCTAGTACTCCCAAGCCACCCCTACATTTAAGATGTGTAATTTTTCCACACCCTGTATTACTATTACTTTCTACTTTATCGTAACAACGTGCACAGTTGCAACCACCGTGTTTGTGAAAAGTTTCGTACTGTTGCAATTCACTAGCCTTTATCGAAATTAAGAGACAATGTTATATTAAAATTATATGAGCTTGAGTATCATGTTGTCAGTTACAAATATAAAATGCTACAAACTGTAATACTTGGTGGCTTAATGCATCAATTTCTCAATTTTAAAATTAACATAAATTATGGTATTGTAACTCATGTATATTTAATGTGTTCACTGTATCAATGAGCAAATATAATTTTTTTTAATAATTATATGAAATATTTCACTATTTGCATTACTTTCTACTTTGCTGCAAATATTATGTACAACAGCAACAGTCATCTCTCTGAAATGTAATAAATTTGTAATGTGACATTGGTATATTAAATTTTAACTCATGTGCTTGAGTAGGACCTATCTTGGCAAAAGTAATCGGAATATAATTTACAAATAGAAATGTGAGAATTGAAAAAGAAAGTGTGGTGTGGCTAAACCGACAATGTTTCTACTAGCTGTTTGAACCAGGTGCGCACGGTGACTGAAATATTCTCTGTGTTCAACCTACCACCAAAATCATAACACTACACGCAACCTATAAAAAAGGCAGTAGAAATAAAATTTAGTATATCCTCTTCCTTTCGTTCACTGATACTCCCCGTCCATCTACAAAAACAAAAACGTTTGTCGCTTACTGTAATTTATGCTAAATTTTCCATAGATTGTCTGTAATACGTCACCAACTAATTATTTTTTAAACAATGACATAAATTAAGTTGCAAAAATTAACATGCATCATTATGAACAGAAGAGTTCATAAATATACTGTAAAAATTTTGAAGTCGTTTGAATGAGTGGTTTACGATTAATGACGAGTTTAGTTTCAAAGATTGTTCACGTGTACATGTTTGGCTTGCTGGCTTACCTGGAGTGAATGCCGCGTGACGTACTGCGCAGTAGAGTTCCAAACCTGTCCTCGTGTCGCGACCCCCCCCCCCCTATACCGGACACAAATCTCATTTTGACATGAAACACTACATTTAATCCTTAATTTAAAATTTCAGTACAGCTGTCCTTTATGGGCGACCAGAATCCCAATTCTCAAGTCCAAATTTCAAGTCACGGTAATGTTTTAAACAGTAGGCCAGAGGTTCTGAATTCATGTACAGAATGCACAGCTGTGATTACCACACAGTATTTAAAGTATCACTAGACATAATACGCACAAAATATGTCATAACTTATGTGCAAAACATTGAATCTTTCATGTGTGCTGTAATCTCTATACAGACACGTGTAAACACACGGCCATTAATACCTGGGGGAACAATCCCACACCTGAGCACTCACCCTAACCTCCGCACGACTTGAACATATATTCAGCAGTCAAACGCACACAACATGAACACTGGGGAAGGGTTCAACTCGCTACGGCAATTAAACTGACAGTCCCGATAAAATGCACAAAATATATTGTCAGAAATAATCCGGGTACATAAGTAAACATAGCCAATACCAGGCTTAATCAGTACAAAATCCGAAGTCAATCGCTGTTATACCAGTAATACAAAAGTGACAAGAAAAAAGCCTCACAGGCATCAAAAACACCAATACACTAACAGAAATGGTCAATGCCGCAATTAACAGGCACAAATTACGCAACTGGGCACGAGCCTACCGCTCGCCCCATACTTGCCTCCCGACCGCGACGACACATCCCCGAAGACAGTGTAGGCAAAGACTGGTAACGAAAGAAATATAAATTAAGCAAACGCGAACAGAAAACAACACTTACCAGTCAACGAGGATGTGCAGCCGCGGGCGCGAGCAAGCACAGGTAACCCACACGAGAGCTCACTACTAACTGAACTCCTCTCCGGCCGCGAGGGACCGGCTCACGCCGGGAAGGAGGGAGAGAGAAGGGAGGCGGGGAGGGGAGGCACGACGTCCGCCGAAGA
>PNEQ01097574.1:0-18508 GCA_003012365.1 Medauroidea extradentata
ACAAATTTTCATCCCTTGATATCAAATGGTTCCCGTCAAATTCAATAAAAACCATACTTGCAACCCCATCTTCACAGGGGTTTCCTGCCCTTAGGAGTGGTTTCCAGGCATTCGTTGCCAGACATTTTCTAACTGTTATTTTGCAAGGAACATCCTGTCACAGTTTGTCGCAGAGCTGATGACTCACCCTGTATATGCCGCTGAGCTACATTGCAAAATTTATATTTAAATAAAACTTTCATTGTTTTAATTTCAACGAAATTTAATTTCTGACAAAAAACGTTTCGGGAGTATAAATACGTTTACGAATTGATTTTAGTCGTTCGAACAGTAAATTGCTACTTAATTTAAATATTGGTTACATGCTTCAACGGAATAGGTTTGCCTATGAAATCACATACATACAGTATATGTGATTCTCACTGCCTGGCATAAATTATACTCTTCGCGTGATTTCAGTAATCTGTTGATTTTATCACCTTTGTATTAAAGTTTTTCTTCTTAAATTTAAGTTAATAAATTTTGTTCCCTCCTTAAACGAGGATAGAAAATACTTCAGCACGGAAATGGGCTCAAAGCGAACGACAGTCACCTTAACCTTTCTGTTTCTGTAACTTAAAAACAACTCTGAAGGCGTATTACTCACGAGAAAGTGCGAAAACTTCGTTCTGAATAACCATATAAAAACCGTCATAAATAATAAGGGTAGTACGTGCCTTTGAAATAGTATAAAAATATTTACTTGTAGCAAAAAGTATCTACACTAATGAAATATCTGCTAAAAATATTGCAAAAATAATCATCAAAAGTTATTTATTTTTAATTTTTGTCCTTCGTTACCTTTTTAATTTCTGCGGCTTTCAGTACACGTTTTCAGGAATTGTTAGTGTACCACAGACTTTTAATAGCCTGTTGCATTCAGTACGTTTATGTTACAAAACATCTGCTGTAATTGTGTTTTTATAAGTTATTTAAGTTTAGGTATCAAACATCGGGAACATTAAAAAATGTCCTGTTCTTTAGACTAGCGGTAATAATATGTGCGACTGGCAAAAACAACTTGAACTCTTCTGAGTTAGCGCCCTGTAGGTAGGCTACAGCTTCGAGTCCAAAGTTTTAATCCTCTTAGGTTGGAAAATAAGCCGCACCTGCTTATAATCACGTGATTAATTTTCTACGGAATCACCTCGCCTCACGGCTGTTCTATCTAGCAGCATTAAGGCGTACGCCTATATGAATAATAAACATGCACATCAGCGTGGCTGACGTTTTGAATGTGAAATTTTAAAGGCTATTTTGTTTCTACAAATACCATTGATCGTTCATTTAGTATAGAGTAATACAAGTATTTCCAAATTTAAGCACTGAAGAGAATTTACTAACATTTCATCTAACAACTGACTTTGTCCAACTACGTACATTTTTCAAATCGGAATTCCGCTCCAATACGACCTCATAGTAAAAAGGAAATACTAACATATCAAATATTTAATGTTTTTATCTTCAATAACATCCCGTTATCAGATAACTGATAAATATAGGTAAATTGAACACGATGTGAATAAACGCCTTTAAAGGAAAGTGAGTCTCGCAATCTTCGTTCCTAACTGAACGTTACAATTATAAATATATATCATACCAAATACAACACATCACTGCTGAACATTCCTTCTAAATCAGGCATTGCTAGGTTTTTGCTCTTATTTTCTCACATAATTATGCGTCATTAAGTTAACTGATAGATTATTTTTACGAGTGCCGCAACTGTTACAGGTAAGTAACACATTTGACTTCAAACTAACCACTGTGACTAGAGATGGTGATATATAGCAAAATATTTTTATGTCATCATGCCCTTGAAAACTCTGTATTTTCTTGTGGCATGTATGTGATTGGGTGATATACAACTGACACAACGTAGCTGATTGCAGACCAGTAATAGGCATCAAGTATTGGAACAGCCGGATTCTTATAGGTTCAGTCAAATAGGGCAACAGCTTCGCGTAGAAGCGAAAGCCAGTAATCTCTCGGTTAGCTGAAAGTACGTTGAAATCCAGCAAACAGTCAAGTTTTCCCGCGATTAACCATCATCGCTGACTATTACTAGAGGCACGAGTATTTCGCGTATTAATCTGGCAACAGCCTAGACTTCTCAGACCTATACACACACTGGCCAAAGTCAAATATACATTTGCTTCTAACCGTAACACGTGTTACCACCACGACTTGTTTCCTTATTTATCACTGGCTTACAGTCGTCAAAGGTATGATAAAACAGGTGTTGTCTAATCACAGAAGGTGTAGTGATGTATACATTCTTGGCATTCAACCTGACCTAGAATCAAGATGCGAAATAATATTGCCTCTAACTATTACTTAACCGTTTGGCAAGACATACCTGTAATCAAGAACTGGACTTAAAAAAATTGCGCGAGGCGTGTAAACCTAGAGCCGCATGGGCTACTCGCAGCAAAAATAGAAGGATATCATTTCACTAAAATTCCTTCTACATTCTGCATTACAAATATTAATGGACGAAACATTCTACTGTGAGAATGTTAACGTACTATATCCCCGCGACAATTTTTGCAGTATCGTAACGCAGTTATATATTTACATGTACGGAAGTCGCCAACATATGTTATTTATTATTCGACCTGTTTTTCTGTTGAGTTCTTTGACTCGCTGCTCTGATCACCAGCGCCGCTGTATATTGACAGACATCAATCACTCTAGCGAGCAGTCAGAGAACTATATAAACCACCAGCGGCTGAAGGAGACGAGCGTGTTTTATTAACAAACAACACAATGGAGACGTCAAACGTGCGCGTGTAAAGTGCTCTAGTGTTATGTAACAGACAGGGACATGTAAACGTCGCTTAGTTACGAGACAACATATTTAACAGCAAACTTATTATGTTCGTACAATACTTGTGTTGTTGGCTGGCAGTTTGTTTGACGCGCCTGAAGGACATTTAAAACCAATGATATACGGTCAACTGTAAAATGCAACGATCATGAAATACGGGCCAGTAACGTCACGGAGTGTTGTTGTTAGGGAAGCATAAGCCAGTAAATTCTATCCTCTCACCAAATAGTAACACAAAAATTAAAGGGAAAGTAAAATTACGCAGTTTAATTACTTGTTCATATTTACGCTGTTTTTTCAGTTAAGTTATTTTTAAATCCTGAAAAAGAGCAGATTTCGCTAAACCGTTAAATAGAAATGTTGGAAATTGTTTTTTACAATGTAGCCAAATTTTTTAAAAAACGTTTCTAGAATTTTGGATAGTCATCGACTTAATTAAATTGTCTTAAAGTAGATAATTAGTCAAAATTAATAAAACATATGTTTCGAGAAAGTTCGGTTACGTAGAATTACAAACAATTTCCAACATTTCTATGCAACGGTTTTAGGGATATCTGCCCTCTTTCAGGATTTAAAAATTAAACTTACTAAAACAGCAAAATTATGTATCCGTGGCCTTACATTTTAGTCTACTCGTTCAACATGTTTGTTGTTACAGTGAGTAGAAGCTAATGAACGGATGACCAAAGTTTGAGTAAGGTTGATTATACTACAGGTTACATAGAAAATGTGTTTTCTTACGGGAGAGATTGGCACGGGGAAAATTTCGCTGCTGTCGCAGAGGGACCAGAAAAAAAACGAAGTTGTAGTAAAATTAAATTTAAATAGGCTTGGAAATGACAGAAATAATTTTGAAGTGAAAATAATTCAATTTCGCGCTTTAAATTATTAGTTACATGTATCTTAAAATACAGGAAAGCTCTGTGATTGGTCAGTTTGCAACCGTTACCGATACCAGCGCTCAAGTGGCAGAAATTGTCCCTGAGACAAACTTCTAACATTAATATTTCTAACATGTAGTAGAATTAACCTTATCTTGAGTATTCACAGAGGAAGAAATTTTTTCAAGCGCTTAACATCTAGGTCTTTAGCGCTGGTGAGGGATGACATAAAGTGAGTATGACGCACCGGAATGAAGGCGCGGGGAAAACGGGAGAACCAGGGATAGCCTACCAACTAGCGGCACACCTGCCAACAACCTACGAGTCGTCACTGCTGCTAAAATGTGTAGAATTCATCCTTGTTCTTCGCGACTTCGAGATAGCTACGGAAAGGAAACTCGTTCCACACGACGATGAGGCGATACTTCTCAAAACAGCACGCATGTTATATAAACAGTAAAGCGAAGTCCTCCGGAAAATTTAAAAAATGTAGAGGCACGATTATTTCGGGTATTGATTCTAGGTCAGGTTGAAAGACAGTAACGTATACTTCACTCCTCCTTCTGTGATTAGACAAGAGCGGTTTTAACACACATTTGACGACTGCAAGCCAGTTATAAATAAGGAAACCAGTAGTGGGGATATCGCTACACGTTTGTACTGTTAGAAGCCAATGGATATTCGGCTTCAGCCGGTACACGTATAGATAGAGCCAGTGATTTTTGGTGAAAAGAATTTTGCAACAACGTGTTTCAATGCTCTACGTGCACACCTGCAACTCTGGTTCGTGGTCAGTGGCAGAATATAATAGGGCATAGGCGGGGCTCATTTGACTGCACCAACCAGAACAATGTTACCTCGACACCACACGTCCGTGATTTGCGGGTAGGACCCCGAGATGCCGAAAGTTAAATACTTCCAATCACTGACCATGAAGCAGGGAAACAGATATACACAAAGAGATGGTGAAATTTCGCGAATTCAATGGCCTGCATGTTAGAATCAATTATCCTATGCATACTCAAGCGCAATATATTCGTTCGTTGTCTGCTTTTCCACTGAGTACTGTAGTACCTAGTGGACAAATGGTCGGGACTTGAGTATGCATAGGATATGCAGGTCATGCAGGTAATTGAAATCGCGAAATTTCACCATCTCTGCACATAACGCATTGAAACGCATTGTTGCAGAATACTTTCCACCAAGAATCACTGGCTCTACGTATAGAACTGAGAAGTCTAGGCTATTGCCAGACGAATAAGCGAAATACTCGTGCCTCTATAAAAATGATTTTTAGGCTGCTATAATACAAAATGCAATAAATTGTTAGAACACAAAACTACGATGGAGGCGTCCATTTAACTCTCCCCAACTTGACGCTTAATAAAATATATATCATCACTAGACAAGGTGATTTATCGCGAGAATGTTTTCTGCCAGCGTATTCTGCAAATCAGTGTATCGTCCTGCGTCATGTATTGTTGGCCGACGGTTATGCGGCACAGTCTAGTTGTTACAGATGAATCACAGACGTCAAGAAGTAGTGCACCAGGTTTATCATTGGCCCAGTCAAACAGGGACTCGCCAGTAACGAAATAAAAGCGTCAGAAATTAATAAATTAAATTGAAGTCTAGCAAACAGTCAATTTTTCCCGCGATAAATCACCTTTTAATCATCAATACATTAAATCGCTTTCAAACGAGCCAACGACAAGAAGATTGTATGCTGACTGGTACCCGTGTCAGTGTCACCCTCATCGCTTCTTTGCTTTCCGACCTGAGGCAACGGTAAAAGTTATTTAGGCACGTGTTCGCCTCTATATACAAAGATTAGCGACATTGCTTTGCCACGGAAACAAATGACACAGTTTGTATAACATGTCCATATCTGACATGTCTACATATAACGTAATAGATATCGCGAAAATAAAATATTTATGTATACCAGTTTTCATGGCAATTGGTTGAACGGTATAAAAGTTGATTCGCTGCAGCACCATTTAGTAGCGAGTTGGCGAGTTAGAGTAAAATGGATTCGATAGAAACCATCTTCAAGAGGAAATACATAGTTGCCAAGTTAAAATGTAATCAATCAACCAGTGTCGGAGTATATCAATTCCATACATACAAACACATGTATAGACCATTCACGTTAAAGTGAATACTTCTTAAATTTTTTATTTAGTCATTTGGAATCATCTGTAATATTTTAGACCTAAATACTTCTATGAAAAAGAAAACCAGTGCAAACGTTTCACCAATCTGAAAACTTAACGTATTGGGCCCAAATAAAATACGGTTTTTGGATAGTAAAATAGTTGGGGTGTGCTCAGTTTAAAGTCAACAGACTATGTATACCAACATTCCTCAACCTGTTGAACATATATACATATTTAACAATTACATTTTCGTTCATCGCCTATATGCCTATTGGCGTTTATTTTTAAACCGTGAAAATTGTAGGAAAATAAGCAAATTCGTTCTTTAAAAATGTATCTAAAACACATACTCAGATCTTTTACCACTTGTATATCCCGTATTAAAATTCTCTGCTTCTCAGATTTAATTTATTTTTTGTTCGAAAGTACAATTGCGAAAGGTGAATGAGGAAAAACAGAATATAGTTTAAATAAATAAATATATATGTATATATACATATATATGTATATATACATATATATGTATATAAACATATATATATATGTCTGATGCTCATCTGAGTATAAAAATAATGATTTAATTTGACCAACGACTTGATTACGAACTTATGGCATTGTAATAGAAAAAAAAAAACAAGAGGTCGCCCGAGTTTCTTCACACAAATAGCGGCTTCACATAATCCCCATACATTTCCGTAGGCTTGGCCACCCTCTGTTTCAGGGAATGTGACGTCTGTACTGCTACTTCCGGCCAGAGATCTCTGCCGAAGAGTTGGCCGCGGCCAGAAGAGGACGGAGCGACGTCTCCTCAGTTTTCCAAATTACGTATTCCACGTCTGCCGCGCGCCGGTTTACGTTCCAGCGGCCGTCCATCTTGCCCGCGCGGACAAAAGAGGGGTAAAACATGCCCACGGGCCCTCGACAAAAGAGCATCGCGGGGCCGGCGGGGGAGAGAAAACGCTCGAAATTTATAACCAATATAAAACAAAATTCCCGCGGCGCGTCGCGTCCTGGTGTCTGCCCTGGGTCGACTGTATATCAGCGGGTATTTTCCGTCTTTGGGTTGGAAGGGGGGGGGGGCAACGACGAAGAGACAGGGGATCTAAGCCCCTCTTCTCGTCTTCGTATAAACTCCGTGGACATTCGGACGCCCGAATCCAGAGGAATCTTATCGGTTTATTGCCCTCGCGACATCTTCATTACGCCGGGGAGATTTAGAACGTTGAGAGCAGAAGCGAAGCGGCGATTCAGGGGGAGGACCAACCTATGAGAAACTCTCGCTCCCCCCTCCCCCTTCTTCCAAACTCCAACCCGAGGTGTGTCCGGGATGTTCCGAACGAAATGTATACGGCACCTAAATTAAAACTTTAACTGGACGAGATCGTAAAGTAGGGTCTGACCGGCAGCGTGACAACAGTTGGGGCGCTCTGGAGGCGGGGCATTCTGCTCTGAGTTACGTCCCTACACCGGGGCCAGATACACACCGAAACGGCGGAGCGTGAATAAATTCGACGGCGGCGCGCGATGGCCATCCAAGTCCCGGGGTATCACGGTCGGAAATTGAATCGTTCGTTAATAGGAGGACGTAATTACTAATGGAATTCTCAAAAATAAATTTTCACCGGTCCGAAATTTATTTCGTTCCAGTTACGTCCCCCTGCCATCGGCGATGATGGCCCGTTCCGGAATGCTGTCCGATATTAATAATTAGCCGTGGAAATCCGTCATAAAACTTTTACGTCTCTCTGTGGAGTGACTTTCTCTGTTATAAGTTATCGCTTCATTTTTATGTTAAGTTTCATTCGAAAGTGTAAAAATTAAAACTCACTATAGATACAAGTGTTGTACACGCCTTCTGAAGATAAAAATATATTGAAACTTTAAAAAGTGTATCTTTAAATAACCTGGCAAACATATTACAGCATCCGAGTTCATTACATTTATTCAACGTTAACGTAAGGCATATGTGCAAATTGAAATTCTCAAATACTTTGAGTGATATGTCGTATAATACATCCCAAACTATAGAGGTAAGGCTGGTCAAAATGTCTATGCATTTTCAATCACAATGATGATACACTTACCAGTTTTAGGCATGCTGTCAAAACAGCAGTTTTTTTTTCTGTAAACTCGGCACATCTGTGGGACCTGACCATATGTAATAATTCTCATTTGTGGAGCACAATTAATTTTTAAATTTACTTATACTAAAAATTAATTTTCACGTTTCGTAATCTAAACATATTTAATTCTGTATCCGTGGAGCACGAATAATAGATACTGATTACTTCTAACGAATAATTTTACATCGTACAAGAGCTTCGTACAACCTACAACGCCAAGTTCGCCGTAAATAAACTGCACCTACATTATCTTATTGCTTCTTTGTGCACTCACTTGTTTTTAACGATTTTACTAGGCATAGTTCTGCATATGTCGTTAATTTTTCTTTCTCTTTTTTTCACAGGGCATCATAGTTTGTTTCACTGCCAAACCATTTGTCTACGTTTCATAGCATTTTTAATTTTCTTTGCCATGAGATCAATGAATTTAGTAAAACATACACATCATAGTTGTATATTAATACATATCGTTATATATAGCCTATATCGGATATGTAAACAGACACGAAGTATGATTTCAGTTGATGTATCGTTATTAAGTCGTAGAAACCAAGTGATGTCTTCTACACTACAGTCTTCTTCCGTATTTAATTTAAATTTAAGATATAAGGACGATTTTTAGGTACCAAAAAATTAAATTATTAGCTAGAAATGTTTTCGATATTTTCTTAGATAAAATATATTTCTTATAAGCAGAGTCGATAAAATTACGATAAATTTATCGATTGTAGAATCGGGACGAACTAATGAATATGGCAAGTATGCTTGGACAGGGTCAAAATGCCCTCGCTTACATAGTTAGTGGCCGCTTGGTAGAGATGTTTCTAACATTGCTCACTAGACCAGTATGTGAGTTTACGTTCTAAACCCCCTTTGCTCTGTGTAACATAAACTGAAGAGATATTTACACGCCAAGTGTCTTACGTTACAATGCCGAGTTAAACTTGTTTGTTTATGTAACGCCAACATTTCATCCTTGCTTGCACTTAATCCTCCACTTGAAAGTCACGAATTAGAATGTTTATTTTAATGTCACGAAGCAGGAAGTTAACCACACGTGCAAAGAGGGAGTTATTTTATGCTTTGTTATCTGTGAATTACGGTAGAATATACCGTGCCTATAATAACAGTTTCAAGACTTTTTGCACACAGCACGAATTTATAATGTGTCTCAAGTCTGTTGCTGAATTGCCTATATTATTGTCATTACACTCGTAAGTGTTCTAAATTACGTAAAGAGTTTTACTGTTATTGTTTAGATAGCCTCTAAGACTGTATAAGAAATAATATACTCGTTAAATCTTAATTCAGGCAAACGATATAAAATTATAACAACTCACTGTCCATTACGGTGGCAAGTTAGAATATTCTTGCTTACTAAACGCAAAGAACGAATTTATTCTTAAGTTATGGGTATTTTTGAAGTGACATACTAACATTTTTAAAAGAACAATAACACAAATGATTGAAATTATGCTAACAATAGTTGGTTGTTTAAGTATTTCCTCGTCAACATGTTTCGACATTCTCTTTAAATTGTTTGGTATATGACTTACGTAAATATGTCTCAAAACTAACTTGTCGGCTAGCAATAGTAGATTCATTTCGAACGTTTGAATTGCATAGATATATAGGATCCACGAAACGGTAAACAACAGCAAACGGGCATTCAAGAAACGAGTTCGAATTCAAACATTACCCTGAGAACAACGCCATATTAGTTCATTTCCTTGACTGAATTAGATTCCACAAGTGTTGCCAAAATCAAAACATGCGTCAAGTCACAATTTCCTATTACCACCTTGACAAAACAACAAGCATGGCGTGCTTTAATTTCGTTTCAGTGATAACGAATAGCGAATACTCTTTCTGATGCTTTTTTCGAGCGAATTTGCAAGCGAATATCCGTAAAAACACGCCTACTGTCATATATCAAAATGGACTCATCGAAAAACCGAGTTAGTGAATGTTCAGACTATTACGCTATTTTATTAACTCAGTAAACTTTCTTGGTAACAACAGAAATTTAGCGATGACAGACCTCAAGTAATGATTTACATTGTGAATGCCAATAAAATATTAGGCCTATGTACCTATTACAATATTAATTCTTGGGCGTAAGGGAGAAACATATTATAGTTTCCACAGCACTTAACGCAAATAATACACTACGTTCTTTTTACTGTTCAATTTGAAGCATATTTCAGAAACTAGAATATGCTTCTTTATACAGATAGTCATATCTGGCAGGCTTCATCAAAGGAACTTAAAGTTTCACAGCAGAATACACGAGGTTGATAATTCTACTGCAAACAACGGATCGGCGCTGATAATTTGAGCGTGAATTCGATTACGGCGAGCCGCGACAACAAGGGCTAAGTCCATCCCTGCTGCGAGCAACAGGTGGTTATCTGACCACGAGTCGCTAATGACCATTCTGCTGGTAGCTAAATGCACGCCTTAATCGTCACGTGTTTACAATAGTTTACAGCCGTCCGATAGTCGCTACATTTTTTCTACGAAATTACTTACATTTTGGAGTTGATAACCGAAGCCTACGATTTTTCAGTTAAGGTTCAGTTTCAGTCGCCATATTGAATGTTATTATTTTTCCCTTTTTTGGAATTCTGAGAACAAAAATGCTAAATCGGTGACTATACAGCAAATTCTATCTACTTTGTGCTACAGTTAAATATAGCAATAGGCAGTATTTTTCCTTATTTAAGACATAAATAGTGACTATATATTGCTTTTATGAATTTCTTTATCTATCATAGTTTTTACGTAATGACTCATCGAAATCTAAATTTGCACATTACCATTTTAAGGGCGACAGTAGAGCCAACTTACATACCAAACTGAAAAAAAAAAATCACAGTGAATAACGATGTTAAAGGCTACTAGTTCTCCTGCACACGAACAAAAAAGTAAAATATTTTTGTGTGTAAATAAAAATACTGAAATTTAAAATAAAAACGTAAAAATTCAGGGATTTTTTAAAATGTGAAAATATTTTATTTTATGGTTGTATGTAGGAGACCTTGTAGCTTACAACATCGTTATTCGAATGGAATTTTTCAATTTAATATGTGAGTTGGGTTTAGTGTCGTCCTTAAAACGGCAACATGCACATTTTGACTTTGACGAGCAATTATGCAAAAACTATGAAAGATAAAAAAATTTTCGAAAGCAAAATTTAGCCCCATTTTATGTCTAATATAAGAAAATAATACCTGATAAAATATAGAAAAAAATTGCGATGAAAATTGCTGTCTACCGTAGGCCTACCCTTAAGTGAGTTCTTTTAAAATGTTGTTTGTGTTTATACATGGCATCAATAGTAGCTTGTTGAAAAGTGTAAGAAATCGAACGTTTTAATACCTACGTAAGTAATTATTTTAGCTGAAAATTTAGTTACAAGGAACAGTAATAGAATTATTCCAACTGAATATTATAACACATCCGAAGTTTCACTTGAAGTAACAGCAGTCATGAAACCAGTATTTTTGGGTTTAGTTTTTCTCTAGCGAGGCATCAGTTACTGCCATTTTTAACTTTAAAAGTTTAATAAATAATTAAAATTGGTATTCAATCAATTACACATACCAATTTTAAAAATAATCGACGATGTGAAAAAAAATTACATACTAGCTGCCGTACATAAAAATTTAGTTTAAAAAATTGAATTGATATCATTATTTTAAAATGATTATTTTAAGTAAATTTCAACTAATCGTAAACTTATTCTTAACTGTTATTTCGTATCACAACCAAATAAATGCAATAAACAAAAAATATATAAATTGTGTTTGACACTGTACAGCATTAAAGTAACCTTCTAGCTGGGTCCCAAGGCTTATTAACACATAGGTATAATAGACTGATGGTCTCTAAGGGCGACCCAAGCATTCACATTACACCTCACCGAAGCCCGTATTCGTGTGTAACTGAACACGCAAGCAATCGTCCGTTCGACAGTTAGTTATATGTCGAGTTGTTGGAGTTCAATACTGATTTACGCAATTATTCTTTTTTTTTTTTTTTTAATTTTGTACTGGAATGTTCGTATTTTAAACTGACTGCAATATCTCATTTTTGTTATATTTAGTGATACAAAATTTGCTTCACAGTCAAATCTAATTAATTCTGGTTAAGTAACGAGTCGAAATTTTCAGAATGGTTTTTCTAGGCAGACGTCAACCACGTTTGTTGAGAACTTTGTAATTAAACGTTATTTGCTGAAGTTCCGCCATCCACTGCCGTTTTGAATTTACCCTATTTATAACTCTGGTTTCCGATTTAACTTTGTACATTTTGCTATGATAGGGCGTTAATATGTTTGAGTTAGCTAGAACAAAAATAGAAACATTTTCAATAATTTAGCTCGGGTATTGCAAAATGGACTTATTAAAATTAAATTTCTGGAATCCCTTGATCCAAATGATGGAACACTTTTTATATGTAATATTTAAACTGTGTTCCATGCACGCCCTTTCATGGCTAAGTGTATAAAAAAATACTGATAAGAAACAAAAATTATTATAACAATGTTATTATTCTCAGATAGCGGTAGACGTTTGTTTGTACATACCAAGGCCACAACATGACAAGCTTGCTCGATCACCAGGGGGATTGATCCCTGTCAGATCGCTTTTACGGTTTTTCTTATAAATCAGGGAATACACTCATTGTTTTGCTTTTTTCACGCTGACAAGTCATAATGTATTGCTTCATTCACTTTTTGGAATCCATATGGCATTGTTTCTGTCAATGTTGCGGCCTCTGTAGTCGCTCCCGCCAATTTTTCCTTTCCATCTGTTTCTCGTTGCAAAATAATGAATATATTCTTGTTCCAGCAATTACAGAAAATCTATTAAGTTTGTATTTATGCCTTGTCGTGACAACAATTTTGATACATCGACTGGAACAGAAGTTATCGAGAAGAAACAGATAGATCCAAGTTGGTAGGGATCAATACCCCTTAAACATCTACAAGCTCCTCGTGACATCGTGTACGTTTGAAAACACCACTCCCACTCGTATTACTGTTTTTACGCCTAAAGTTTCGTCCTGCCTAGGCTAACCTTGTTATTTAATGTTACTGTCTAAACTAAGTGGCTGGAGACAGTTTTTGAAGAGGTAGACAAAAACAGCCGCAGGAATGGCGAAACCACGGACAGAGAACAAGTCTGAACATTGGAGTTAAATACGGTACTTACTGAAATGATCACTGGTATCAGTCGTATAGATGTGCTCTACTGACATTGCGGTAAACAGAACTTATACAGTTGCAAGTTCATGTCCGAGCCGCTAGGATCGCTATTTCTCTGTTGAAAAGTTCCGTTAATTCACGGAAATAATTACAGAAAAGTACTGTAATTTTACGGAAGTAGCTCCCTTTGTTTATGGAAGTTTGTCCGTATTGCCAGTTTACGGATGTTTGATCGTACATTTCCATACATTCATGGACATGCTTCTACAACTGTAAAGCATAATATTCTGTATTTTTTGAAGAAATGCTGGTATTGACGCCTAGAGTTAATGTACGTGCACACTGGTGCGAAAGGAAGAGAAGAGATGCGGAGCGAGGCAATACAGCCAAGGACTCGTATCGCGAATGGGCACAGTGCCGAACAGCCCTGTGATTGGTGTCCCGAGGAGGCCACATACATATTTTGTTTTGTTAGCTTCACCTATTCTGCAGTGGGCGGTCACACATGTCACTACATGGAACTTATGACAACTGAAAAAAAATCTTACCTCTTTTCTGTGTTTCGCGCCAGCGTTTACGCTCCTTTAAAGGTATTTATATCTAAACAGTAAAATATTTTCCTAACAATGGTAGCTATGAAGTTCTGTAGAATCAGGATGTCAGAAACAAAATTTGGCTCTAAAAAGTTTGTCTCTTATTACTGAATGGATCTCGCTCACAGACTGTTTTTCTCGCCGTGGTATATTGGATAGAGTGCCTGCGTGGTAACCTCAAGGTTGTGGATTCGAATCCCGGCGAAGTCGATTAAATTTTTATGGTACTGAACGATACGTCTCGAGAATACATAACAAATAAGAGGATTTTGTATTTCTGAAAAATTGAGAGCAAGTAATTAAAAGAAGTTAATTTTTTTGCGAGGAAAACAGATTGTTGTCCGTAATTTTACGGAGGATTCCGTTATCAAGAAAAACCGAGTGTCCGTTATTTTTCGAAGATTTCTGGATAATTTTTGCCAGTACTTTTCCGTAATTTCACGGAAATTTTTTCTAACAGTGTAGTAGGTCAATCGGGATAAAGAAGAGTACTTTTGAAACCTAGTTATTTATTCTGTTTAGATAATGTATTGCTTTGTACTGCCACTTTTTAATACAAACAAAACCCATAAGTAACAGTCGAAGTATGTAGAATGTAGGCTACTGCATTCAAAAGTTAACTTTAGAGTTCACAATAAATAACACTTTTAGTGTATATTATTCACAATATAGTTTCCAAGAGTACTCATTTCATTGCGAATCACCTAGACATATATGAACGATGTTAACACAAAAACACTATACTATTGGCGGCTTGACGTCATCAGTCATCCTGATTTCGGTTTCCCACACTTTCCCGAAATCGCTCTAAGCGAATGCTGGGAAGGTTACTAAAGAATGGCCACGGCAGCTTCCTTTCCCTGTTCCTCTCATTGCATGAAATTGTGTGAAACTATCGCTAAATGACCTCGCTGTCGACGAAAAGTTAAGCCCAATAAATAAGATAATTAATACAATGGACAAGACTAATGGGTACAAGACCAATGCTGATGGACAATCTCTGTCACGACAATGATATCACCATATCGCATACCATAACAAGCGATATCAACACCAATATTGTTTATCGGGTAATAAAACATATGTTTTTATTTCGGTACAGTACAAAGTCCCCTATTCTCGCTAGCTATATTGCCATTTTCAGTTTGATCATGTAACGCGAGAGCATTTCAAACTGTAAAATATGCGTACGGTTACAAGAAAAATCTTCTTAACTAATGTCAAAACATTTATCAGTCTAGGCACAACCAACGAGAATGTCGCAGGTCATTAAAGTGGTCTTAATTTTCCAAATACCTGACGGGACCAGTTTGATGTAATGTTATGAGCAGAGTGTTTAATGTGAAACAAAATAACCTTTGACGGGCTATCATATTTTACAAAATCTTTTGTAACTAAACAAAACAAATTTCTTGAGAACTGGTTGCCAAAAGGTTTTGTGACACTTTAAAATGTACAATGTACAATTTATTTGTAAACGTAAAATTATTATTTGTAAATATAGAAACATGTTCGTAAATATACATAAATATTTGAATATTTACGAGCATTACCTGTAATGTTCACAATATTATTGTTAACTTACAATTGGACACTAAGATTCCAAAATATTTTTGTAAAAGTGGAATATGATTTACTGTGTAACAGTCTATTTATTATAGCCGGTGTTGGTCGAGACCCACTCAAGCTCGCGAACCACCCACGTCGAAACAAACAGTACGTGGCCTCGGCCACCACGAATAGCCAGCGTGTTGTTTGTGTTCCAGCTGGCGCGGCCTGGAATGCAGGGACGTGCCGAACAGTGCAGCTGATAAGCAAGCTCAGTGTGAGGTCCGCGTTGGTAAGCGCTCGCGGAATTTTCACCGCCCCTGCATCGGGACTCGAGTCTGGTTAGTACGCCATGGTTAGGGGTTGCAGCCCACTCTAACTACGAAGTTCTGATTACTCCGTCCCACTCGCGTCACCCCTCACCCTCCCCTTAAATTACCAGCGCGTGCGTTTGTCGTCGCGATTTAGTCACGTCCGTTGGCCACCGCGAACGTGCCACTTCCATGGCACGTGTACTCCCCCCCTAAATCCATTCTCCCCTCTCTCCTCCTATATACCTAACGTGAACCCTTTCCGCGATAGCAGTTATTTTGTTCGCCTCGTGAGTTTGAGAGTAGGTTATAATTGGTATTTTAATAATTTAATTATGTAGTAGGGCCTATAGTTCAGCAGATAAGCTGTCTAGTACTTAATACTGCGCAAGAATCCTTGTAAACTAAAAATAAATATTTAAATACTAAACTACCAAATACATACCAATTGTATTGTATACTAAACTGTATCGTGTATCCATTAAGTTAACTAAAATTACCAATTGGTTGGAACTCGGTCTAGACCATACTGGACAACATACATTACGTTCACCTGCTTGAATTAGCTGCCAGTTAGCAATAAAAATTCAAACGGTATTCAGAAACGAATTATTGCAGAGAAATGTGTGCGTTCTTCGGGCGTTATTACAGGTGAATACACGAATTATTTAAATGCGGAAGCAAACGGTAAAGAAAGAAGATAATCACGGGGAAACCCTCCTGAAGTGTTTTGAAAAGTATGTGGTTATGATTCATGCAGTGCATTAGATGAAATACTGGAACCATACTTGGCTGTGTCAGAAGATTTGTCTGCAGGATTATTATTTGCATTGTATATATATATATATATATATATATATATATATATATATATATATATATATATATATATACACACACACACACACACACACACACACACACACACTTCCTTTACAAAAATAAATTCTAGAAACGAACTTTATTTTACATGGTAGGTCAGTCATAAGTTGTGAAAATTAAGTTAGTAGATAATATTTTCCATAGGCTATGCAAAAAACAAAATACAGGCTAATATATTGCAATAAAAGCCTGAAACATTTGTGCCTACAGGTTCAGAAACAGTTTTTTTATGGCATCGCTAAAACATTAAACATTAATATAATTGTCGATTGTTTGACGTCAATAAGAAAAGTATGCTATTAAGTAAGTATCGTTTGAAATTTTTTTTAAAAACTTATTTCTTTAATTTTAGTAGATGCTTTGTTGTGCATATTCGTTTGTGAAAAAAAAAATGTGCCTACATTAAACGTAATTAATGCTTTAAGTTATACAAACTGACATAATTTTAAAGAACGGCAAAAATTTAAAAAATTCTAAACATGTAAAGTACAGATAAGAAAGGGTAGCATTTAAATAAACGAAGATGTGCATCAGAAGAAAAAAAATCAAGTGGTTATTTGCGAGGTACGGGAAGAGCTTTGCCATTTATGTGATGAAAGTTGATAGCCAAGGGAACGTATTCCCAAATTGGATAATGACGGGGCATGAACGGATGACAACTATAGTATCGTGGAAGCGAAGAAGATTCAAGATAAAGGCCGAATAGCATTTATGCTGTTAAGGAAGGGTGGAAATAATTGTTTCGAAAATTAGGGGTTATAAAATTAGGTTTCCTTTTCTGTTATTAGGACGTGAAAATGTTACAAGAACTAAACTTCAATTTTTTTTATAAGAAAGGCGTTTTAGAGAGTAATAAAATCCTATTTCACAATTAATAGGTGTCGAAAAATGTCGCGGATTCAATGACCCGCATGCTGGAATCCATTGTTCTATGCATATTCAAGTCCGCAAATTCGTCCATTGTCTTATGTTCCACTGAGTAGTAGCTAGTGGACAAATAGTCAGGACTTGAGTATGCATAGGATAGTGCAATCTAACATGCAAGTCATTGAATCCGTGAAATTTTTCGGCTTCTAAAGTGATGTCGTGAAACACCTGTCACTTAATGGAAGGTGACGATTCAATTAAACTTATACATAGAAAATAAATTCTTCTGTTTAGGTATTTTTTTTCTGGAATCTCAGTTTTCAGAGACAATCAATTTAATTTTTTAAAATTACTATCGTCATATAGCTATCCGATATTCCTCTATCAAAGACTACTAAAATTGGCAAACTACAAACATTTTTAAGCAATGTTGTTTGTTTAAAGATAAGCGTATCTTAAGGGCGTTCAAGTGGGGGAAAATTCATAATTTTATATTTGTATAAAATAGTGTTAGTTTTGTGGACATTACTTAAGAGTACATTAACATCTAACGGAAAAAAATTAGCTCATCTAGTTTTCCCGTAATGTCACTTCAAAGTCAAAATTTGCATATTTTTACTTCATACAAAACTTGAAAACCAGTACATATAATGAAATGGAAAAAATCTCATCAAAACTACACGTCACCGTCTACGGATTGAAGCATATACAAACACATTATAAAATATTTTAGTGTTCAAAATAAATTTCTAAAAGTACCAAAAAAAATTTAAAATTTTGAAATTTTTTATTTAACATAAATATTTTTGTAACGGGTTCTATATGCTACAAGCCATAGACAGTAACACGTAGTTTTGACGTGATTTTTTTCCATTTCATTATGTTAACTGGTTTTCAAGTTTTGTATGAAGTAAAAATATGCAAATTTTGACTTTGAAGTGACATTACGGGAAAACTAGATGACCTAATTTTTTTCCGTTAGAAGTATGTGTACTCTCAAGTAATGTGTACAAAACTAACACTATTTCATACAAATATAAAATTATGTTTTTTCCCCACTTGA